>JAADYI010000252.1:0-22933 GCA_023338185.1 Lagenidium sp. CBS 127285
ATGAAGCGGATCGAGGCTAGAGCTGATGCTCTGGGCCTCAACTACCGAGCCAGGTCCCCGAATGTTGCAGCCCAGATCTATGAGGCCTGCAAGGAGGCGGTAGATGTTGCTCCGAGAACGTCGGGTCGAAGACAGCGCCGCAAAGGACAACTTGCGTGGCTCAGTGTTGTCGACATCTTTCGTGATGAAGCCTAAAAGGGGCAATGCGGCCAACTGATTGGCTAAAATTAGTTCCTAGATATCGGTCCAGGAATTTTTTACTACAGGTCAATGTTGTTGCGCATGAAATGTAATTCCACCAATTGCTTGTCATCATTGGGTGCCACAACAAATATCACGATTTTTCATGGCAACGGACGACGACTCCTCGACGCTCCGAGGGCTCGTCGCCGCCGCGGAGCTGCCCAATCCGCCCTTCGTCATCCAGCGTCTCCAGCGCAAGTATGGCATCACCACGCGTGACGAGCTGGAGAGAGCCCTCGCGGATCCGCAGGCGGTCGGGCGCTTCCCCACCCAATGGCGCCTTCGTCTCAACAAGTTCTTGGAAAGCAACAACACCCGCTCGGCACTGACGGTGAAGCCTCCTTTTCCTTCGTTGATTCGACCTACTGATGACACGCAGCCCTCAACAACAAGACTGCCCGACTTTGGAGGACGCGTCGTTGCTCTCCTCTACCCCAACGGCAACGGGAATCCCACAGGGACCCAGGTGGTCGTCGCGCAAGGCGATCTCACCGCATGCCGAACGGATGCCATCGTGAATGCGGCCAACTCGGCGCTCGCGCATGGAGGGGGGCTGGCCGGTGCGATTGTCCGCAAGGGTGGCTCCGTGATCCAAACCGAGAGCCAGACGTGGATCCTCGCCCATGGTGAATTGCCTGTTGGATCCGCCATGTCGACGTCGGCGGGCAGACTACCAAGCAAATACGTGATTCACACTGTTGGACCAAATGTCGCACGATTTCCGTCACCTACCCGTGTGCACGCCCAGCAATTGCGAAGCGCCGTCTGGTCAGCGCTCGTCGAAGCCGCGCGACTTGGTGTCACGTCAGTGGCGATCCCTGGTATTTCGACTGGCACTTTTGGGTATCCACGGGATCTCGGTGCCACTGAGATTGTTCGTGAATGCATCCGCTTCATCCGCGAGGAAACCACTTCACCCATTCGGCTGATCGTGCTCATGAACAATGACGATCCAACCGTATCCAGCTTCACCACCGCCGTCACCAAAGCCAGACAAACTGCACCAAAACCAGCCAAAAACTCACGTAATCAGGCGTCACAGCGTTCGCAACTTGCCGCATTGCCCACTACACTACCCGAACAATCCCCGTCAGCTCTCCCCACACTCGGTGACCACCATGGAGCGGGGATTCTGCTCTCTCGTCGTACTTCGAGGGGAATTGAAGTCTTGCTTGCCGTCGAGCGTCGAACAATTGACCGGAATCGATACGTCAACTTCCTCGGTGGAAACGCTGAACCAGGCGAAACGCCGTCACAAACAGCTTTGAGAGAGTTCAGTAGTGCGTTAAGCAGTCTCCTCGGCCAAGACGACGTGCAACTTTCCCTCGAAGACGGTGGGCAGTCCCACGAATTGTGGCTCCCATTCGCGAAATATGTGTTGTTTGTCGCCAAGACGAAGGATCAGCGCAGCGACAAGCTTCCACAAGAATACACGACAAACAAGGATGCCAATCCCATGGATGAACGAATCAAACACGACGTGCTCCTGTGGGTACCGTGGCAAACGTTGACGGCCACCCTGTCGTCAGCTCAAGGGAATTCGAGCCCACCAGAATTGCTCACACCCCAGGGACACGTTGGTCTCTCGCCTATGCTCTGGACGTTCCTCAAGACGAACACGGTAGAGACAGAGAGGGTGCTGACGAATCTCCTTGGCCCGTAAATCCCAGTTGCAGGTGTCGCGGCTCTTTCCACCAACTCCTCGGACTTTACGCTTCCTCCTTGACTTCAACCGTTCATGCCGGTCGATCCTCAGACCAGCAGAGGACACGAACAGCGTTGCGAGCGAACCAACCACCAAGCACATCGACTTCACCATCCAGATCATAAAATGCGTCGGAAGAAATATATCGTGGCCATGTAAGAAAATAAATTCCGTGTGGACCACCTAATCCCATCGATCCTGGCCCAACCTGAAGTTGGACGTGACCATGGGCGGCGACGCCCCAACCCCGCCGCTGGTCGTGTACTGGCCCCAGCGCCGCCTGCACGCGGCGCTCCGAGTGCTCGCGAGTGGGAAGCTCGGAGGATCAATGGACCTCGAGCTTGTGGGCTTTGGCTGCGGACGGGGGCTGTGCGTGGTTGACATCGTCCGTGGTGAGTCCGTTTGCCGGCTGCTGTCTTGTATCGTCGCGCGATCTTAGCAACACAGCGCTGCAGGATCGGCGGACACGGATGACGGCATCGATGTCGTCGGGCGCATTTCCTCCGCCAATGGAGGCGCGGGCAGCAGCCGCCGCCGAGGCACTGGGCGGGCGCACGCCCTCGTCGCCTTCAGCAGTCCCGAAGATGCGTCCACCACCACCGCGGATGCCATGGACGCCGCCTTGTGCATGAGTGTCGTGTGCGCGAAGACGGGGGCGACCCTTGCACGACCGCACATCGTACTATACGACGCCGTGATGTGCGCCAACGGATGCTTGTCCCGAGGCCTGGCGGCCCTGCCGGAGACATCAGAACTCCGTCCAGCCCTCGAACTGGTACACGCTGGTTTAAGGCTCCGATTGACAGCACAATGTGCGCGCTAATGCCTTGGTGATGTGCTGCAGATTTGCGCACACCTCGAAGCCAAGCGCAATCACGTTCGAAGCCGCGGCGGTGTATTTATCACCGTGGTGGAATACATAGGCTACTATGGTTGCTTGGTGCCATGGGAAGCAGTGGCGGCGGTCGCCAGAGTCCTGGACAAGGGGCTTTCGCTTCCGGTTCTGGGTTCTCGCGTCAAGGTGCGAAGCTGATTCGTGAATGAGTATGAAACCATGCAACGGATGATCACGTGGCCTCGTCACAGGATCACTCCCAGTTCCTGGCCATTCTGAGTCATCACGCACAGGCAGTGGGTCTGTTCCCCCGGCGTATCCGGGCAATCTATCGAGGCAGTGGAGGTGGCCCCACTGCAAGCGATGGTGAGTCTGAAATATGACGTCGCGATGATTCGCCGGCGCGGCGAGTGCAACTTATATGGACTGATTACGATGCCTCTCAGCCAACACAGGTGTTGATCTATTAAATGCAGTCGCCTATGCTCTCGTCGACTACGCACTCGGAGTCCTCCTCGTCACGATTGTACAAGATTGGGTATTTTCTCAATTCCCAGTGTCGGATTGGTATGTGAGTGTGGATAGCAGCGTCATGGCCGCTACGAATACCCATGATGTAACTTCTCTTAGGACTCCTATTTCATTCCTGGACACACTTCGAGCATACGTCGTCTGGCTCATGGGTGCTCCTGCTGGATTTAAGGTTGTGTGCTTGATATTTGTGGGCATTGAACCACAAAAACTCATCATTTGGTTATTGACAGCTCAACTTGCCGTTGGCGTCCATTCTTGGGAACGGCATTCTTTTGTGGTTTGATATTTGGGAGTTTGTGTTCGTCTCGCTATCCAGCAGTAGTGAAATGACGGCAATTTTACATGATGACCTCGCGAGACTACTGTTTGCTGGCATATGGAGGCACATGGGCGCGTCGCTGCAACTGAGTCTCATCTCGGACGTCCTGATGGTAACGACCTGGAGCTCGCACTGGGTGTATCTCTACTTCACGAAGTTGAACGCAATGCAATTTGGGTTACTTTCATCGCTATGGAAGCTCTTTCTTGGGAAGAAGAAAAACGTGCTGCGTAAGCGCGTCGATTCGTGTGAATATGATGCTAACCAGGTCTGTTACTGTGTGATTTGTTCGTTGCGCGCACGTGGATCTCATTCTGCTTCTCGGCTGTAGCTCCTTCTCGGAACGCTTTTGTTTACGATTTTGGTATTCCTGGTGACAACAAATTCGGTCTTCTTCGTGTACTTCGGCCTTGTCCGCCTGGTCATCTGGATTTGTGGGCTTGTGCTGTGGATTCCCATTGTTGCCATTCGTGTCGTACCCTTCGCGTCAATTGCCCACAGGTTCGTTTTCCCTCTCCACCGTGCAGATAGCATCCGTGTAGAAGCCCTTCCAAATCCTCCAGCATCGACGACGTGGGTGTGCAGAGACGTTGGTGCTTCGAAGCGACGGACTGGTGATGCCAACGACCAAGTGGCTCTCCGAACCTTCTTATTGAAGCCCACACAGGATCTGCCCCAGGCAAACGCTAAACTACGAGTGTTTCTCCGCCCATGCAGCTGGAGTGCTTTGTTGGTTCGGTACGTCATAACCTTGTGCGGTAGAAGCCTTGAGTCACTTCACAAAGCGCTACTCGTGGTGTATGCTAGTCTTCATCGCTACCAAACGGCGCTGCGTCAGCGCTACAAGCCGGGTGCGGTGATCCAATCGGCCTTGTTCGGTGCTCACCTCCCTCCTGTCGAGATATCAACATTGTTCGCCCCCAATCGAACCGATGGGTTCATGCCAAAACTCCACACGACCAGGAAGGCCAAAGACGAATGACGCCCCAGCCAGCCGAGCACTCACATACAGTGCATATGAAAGCCGGGGGCGACGCCTCGGTGTTGGCTACTTTTTGGCCCCATCTCGCGATGACGAAAACTAAATCAGCGACTCAAAGGTCAAGGCGTCAATTCAGGCACTGTACCTACATGACATGATTGCATTCAACGGGCGACAATGAGCTCAATTGCATGTTGCGTCTCGAACGTGACGAACAAGGGCAACAAATGGAACACACCACCCATGCGTTGTTGGATCTCCTCGATCGAGCAAGGCTAAACAACGACCAGCCTGATACAGTACAATACTTGCTCCATACGAGCCTCCAGTCACGAATCCCTCTCATATGCGATGACACCATCCACGCCCGTGTTTCCACAGAGTTATTAGTCACTCCTCTGAGTGAATGTACGGCGGCCTTCCACCCACGCCGATGACATCATAGCCAGGGCATTGTGTGAGGGGCTCGCCCTCCCCCCCGTCAAAGTCGATACGCACGGCCACACTCCAACCCAGCAACGCACTGCGTGCACGTCTTTGAGGTCCAACCCCGCACGCTCTATACAAATCCCCAGTCAAATCGGGATGTAACCAGCCCGGTAGCCGTCCCCCCCTCCCCTTCGCTTCGCTTGCGACGACGTCTCCCGTGGGTGGCGACCGATCGCACGTGGCCGCCAGCGGAGCAGATCCCAAGTCTCCCACCGGCCCGCACGCACTACGACGACTGAGACCCCACGCGCCATGACGACCGCCGCCCCGACGACGCTCACGCAGCGCCCCGCGCGGGCCGCGGACAAGGAGGACGCCGAGATGGACGAACTCGTCCCGACGGCCGAGATCCTGGCCAACAAGGACGTGGCCCCGGCGTTTCACTGGGGAGAGGTCGTCTGGTACAATGTGATCGTCCTCGCGCTCTGGCACGTGGGCGCCGTCTACACGCTCCTCGTCGTGCTCCCGCGGGCCACGCTCGCCCAGATCGCGGTCCTCTGGATCGGGCTCTGGGTCATCTCGGGGCTCGGGATCACCGCCGGGGCCCACCGCCTCTGGGCCCACAAGAGCTACAAGGCCACATGGCCCCTGCGGGCGTTCCTCATGTTTTGCAACTCGATGGCCTTCCAGGGGAGCATCTTTGAGTGGTCCCGCGATCACCGCGTCCACCACAAGGGCTCGGACACGACCGCGGACCCTCACAACTCGATGCGGGGTTTCTTCTTCGCGCACATGGGCTGGGTCATGGTCCGCAAGCACCCCAACGTCCGCAAGGAGGGCAAGAAGATCAGCATGGCCGACTTGCTCCAGGACCCGATCGTCGTGTTCCAGATGAACCACTACCTTCCGACGGTCCTCCTCGCCTGCTATGCTTTCCCGACGTACCTCGGCTACCTCCTCGGCGACGCCTGGACGGGCTTTTGGCTCGGGGGCATCTTTCGCCACGTCTGGGTGCTCCACATGACGTGGTGCGTCAACAGCGTCGCCCACTTCTTCGGCTACAAGCCCTACGACCGCAACATCCGCGCCGTCGAGAACCTCATCGTGAGCATCGGGGCCATCGGCGAGGGCTACCACAACTACCAGTACGTTTTGGGGTTGTTCGCCAACTTATTCGGATTATGGTGCTAATCGCGGGTGATGATCGTATTGTACAGCCACAAGTATCCTGCTGACTACGCGACGAGCGAGTGGGGCATCACCTCGGGTCAGTGGAACCCCACCAAGCTCTTCATCGATACGTGCGCCGTGCTCGGCCTGGCCTCGGATCTTAAGCGCAGCCGCACGGCCGCTGCCACCCGTGAACGACTGGCGATCAAGGTGCACGAAGAGCGACTCAAGGCCGGCGTCCGCGAGCAGCTCTCGCTCTTTGACCGCGTGGTCGGGCGCTTCTTCTTTGGCCGCTCTGAGGAGCAGCTCTTCCAGTGATGCTGCTACCAACGGGTCATGTGGGTTTGTGTCGTCGTGTAACCGAAGAGTGTATATAAATGCATACGCGGGAATGGTCATCCTCTTGAACCAAGTGCATCGCCGTTATTCATCGACAATGGTGACATCATCTGCTGAGACGGGATGGAGGGGTGCCAATGATGCTGCATTGACGTGGGCCTGATCGCCCTCACGCCATCACCAATCGCCAATCACGCAGACAGCGTTTGGCATCATGTCATCGCCGCAACAATGCAGTGTGGCTTCTGTTTCGGAAGAGGAACGGAGTGTCAGCCCGACTGAGCCGAGAGCCGGTGGGACACGTTGCCCCCCGAGCACTTTCGCTATTGATCGCAATGGTCGTTCGCGACGGGTGCTGATGACTTGCCAATTCGGTGAGTGGTCTGTACAGGCGAACCCCAACACACGAATGAATCATGATGCGGTAGACGTCAGCCACGATTATTCTCATGTCCACCACGAGAACGGAGAACAGCCCAAGCCTCCCAGCGTGAAGGCAACAGAGGAATGAGTTGGCGATTTGATTAGACGCGCAGAGTGGTTTTTGGCCTACAGTACAGTACACATATCCCCTCGAGTATACAACTAGTATACACTATTCCCTCACCATATCCGGACGTAGCCACCTGGATCTGGGAATTTCAACTTCAGTCTGGGACGATGGAATGCACAAACCTCGAACGATGCCTTCCACCCCAGCACCGCGGTAACATTCCCAGTGTTTCCCTGTCGACGACAAGTGCCCACGGCCCCCACACTGCAATGGCGATGCTGTCAAAGTCGTCCAGGACCACCACCACAATGGCCTCGATGACCCGTTGGTTGCGGTCTCGAGCTCTCTCGACAACGGTCTCGACGGAGGTGGCGTTGCGGCCGCTAAAGGGCGGGAGCTTCCTCTCGACCGCACAACTCTCGTGAGTCCGTTCGCTATATGTTGCGATTGACCGATTCGCTGACATCCACGCCCTGTTGCGTGCGTGTGCATACAGTAGCGAGACCTTTGCCGGGCTCATCGACCGTGCTATTGAGTACAAGCGCGTGTACACTAACCCCACTACCCGTGCGACGGCACCGACGCCGCTTCGTAATGCGATCTGCTCGATGATCTTCCAGAAGCGCAGCACCCGGACGCGGTAAGCGCTTTTGCTCCTCTAGCGTAGTAAGTGTGTGAAAATGCGGTACTGAGCAAGCTATCCTCTCACAGAATTTCCAGTGAAGTCGGAATGCACTTGCTGGGCGGGAAGGCCCTGTTCCTCTCGTCGGACGACATCCAATTGGGGGTGAATGAGTCTCTCAAGGACACAGCGCTCGTGCTCTCGCGATTCAACGATGTGATTCTCGCGCGGGTGTTTGGCCACGACTATGTCGAGGAACTGGCCGCGTTGTCGACGGTGCCAGTCATCAACGCCCTCTCGGACAAGTATCACCCGCTCCAGGCCCTCGCCGATTACATGACGGTGAAGGAGCACTTTGGTCAATGGGAGGGATTGACGTTCGCGTGGGTCGGCGATGGAAACAACGTCCTCCACGACTACATGCTCGCGGCACCGAAGGTTGGTGCCAACATCCGACTGGCGACTCCGGTGGGGTATGAACCCGATGCCGATGTCCTGGAGGAGACCAAGCGACTCGCACTGGTAGGCTCCATCCGCCAGTCCTGGCTGCTCGGCGTTCTCGACACTGACGCGTGGTTACGTGCACAGGAGGCAGGGACATCGGTCGTCGTGACTACGGATCCGGTGGAGGCTGTCAAGGGCGCCAATGTCATTGCGACCGATACGTGGATCAGGTACGTAGCGTATCTTGTGGGTTTTCGATGGTTTGGTCTACTCACACGAGGCATCCAGCATGGGCCAGGAAGACGAGAAGAAGGAGCGTTTGGAGCACTTTGCCGGCTACCAAGTCACCAAGGGGATGCTCAAACACGCGGCCACCGACCACGTTTTCCTGCACTGCCTCCCCCGCCATGAAGAAGAGGTTGACGACGAGGTCTTCTATTCGGACCGGTCGCTGGTGTTCGACGAGGCGGAGAACCGCCTGTGGACTGTCATGGCCGTCTATGCGGCACTCTTGGGCGCCTAGGCTCCCATGACAGGCCGCAGGTGGAAGCCCACCCGCCTGCAACGAATATGAGTTTGTGTGTGCGCGCTATTTGACGGTGTATGTGGCGGTGTCTGTGACATGTGTTGTCCTTGTTGAATGGCCTCCTCCACTCCAAACTCGCAATCGAAAATGGGAAACTTTCATTTTTGATCAGTTTTGGGTATGGCGGTGAAGGGTCGTCACGAAGTTGTTGCCGAGTCCGTGGGGCCGACTTGAACGGCGCTTGGGTGGTTGCAGCAAAGAGGGCGCCGCTTCCCCGACGCGACAGTTGGCGAGTGCCTTGCCTCCCATTCCGTCTCGGGCCCGACGCGCAAGAGATCGGAATAAATAACGGGTTTTGTGGTGGAGGTGGTGAGAGGCTCCGTACGGCGCGTCATCGAGGATGGCGGACGACGCAGCCGCCGCGGCGGCGAAGAAGGAAGTTAATCCGCTCAAGTTCATCGAGCAGCGAGTCGCAACTGCATTCGCGGGACTCCAGGGCGCCAAATTCACGGCAAAGTATGCCACGGAACAAAACGAGTATGTATTACGTTGAGACTTCTTGGTGGGGCACTTGCTGAGGCTGACGCTTTGGGGGATCGATACAGGGCCTGCGTGAAGGAGTTCCTCGAGTCCGAGGATATTCTCACCTTGATCTTTGCTGGGGACAATGTCGTTGCTTCCATCAAGATGCCATCATCTCTTCCTCGTGGGAAGACCGTGTGCTTCACAAAGTTTCACCGAACTGCCATCACCTCAAAGAACATATATACGGACCTCTTTGTGAACGAACTCACCAACAGCAGCATCGAGTACTTTGAAAAGCTGATCTCAGAAATCTACCTGCCGTTGTTCTCAAACCCTGCGAACCAAGAGGGCTGGGGCGAGGTCGCATCGAAAGAAGTCGTCGACAAATTCCATTCCTACATGGCCAGTGTGTCGATTATCAGTGGCGCGACCAAGGGCGAAACCTGTCTGCCGCTGCCGCCGGTAGATGGAAATGCCACCAACCTGAGCACGAAGATCTCGCTGCTGGAGGGGTCAATCGTCACTTGGACGAAGCAGATTAAGAATGTCTTGAAGCAAGATCCTGAGGATCTTCTCAAACAAGGACTCCATCCGACACCAGACGCCGAAATTGAGTTCTGGAAGCTCAAGGCAGCCAACTTGAACTCGATCTTTGATCAACTGCAGTCGAAGAAGGTGCGCAAGATTCTCACCGCGCTTGACCGCTCGAAGTCAACGTACTGCACGACCTTCGCGCGACTCTGCAAGGAGGTGTTTACTGCGAGAATCGAAGCCAACGACAACATGAAGTACTTGAGGACATTAGAAGAATGGTTTATTAGGCTGAACAATGACGAAGATTTCCCGAGTTTGACAGAGCTCTTCAAACCAATGCTTCATATCATCTTGCTCATTTGGAAAAACTCGAAGCACTATAACACACCCGCTCGCCTTGTTGTCTTGATGCGCGAAATATGCAACTCATTGATCAACCAGGCGCGAAAGTACCTCAGTGGGGAGTTGATCTTTGCACTAATTGACCAAGATGAGGCGGGACAAGCCGTGGATCAATTGAAGACCACGCTTCAGGTTTGCAGTGCATTCAAGAGCACCTATTTTGACTATAAAGCAACTGCGAATGCTGAATGCCCGTCGAACCCATGGAGAATCCAGGGCAACGCTCTCTTCGTTCGACTCGACTCGTTCCTTGAGCGGTGCCACGACATCCTCGATCTTACACAAACGATTGTGCAGTTCAGCAAATTGTCAAAGATCGAAGTTGGTGGAACGAAAGGCAAGACTTTAACATTAAGTGTCCAACAAATTCACATGGATTTTACGGAGGCAGTGAACGCGTTCAAACGTGTTTCCGGGGACATTATGGATGTCGGCGCATCAAAGTTCGACGATAATTTCTACGAGTTTCGTTGCAAAATCAAGGAGCTGGAACGTCGACTCGGCTCAGTTCTCACACAGGGGTTCGATGATTGCTCGACTATCTTCGGGAGGTTTAAGCTCCTGGACTCCTTTGAGGGGTTGCTTAATCGCCCTATCATCCAAGACGAGCTCGAGAAAAAACATGTTGCTCTTGTCCAAAGTTACGGTCAAGACCTTAAGCTTGTTCAGGAGCTCTTCCTTCATTGCCGTGACTCACCTCCAATAAGTTGGAATCTGCCGCCCGTGGCTGGCGCACTGACTTGGTGCCGCGGTTTGATGGAGCGTATCGAGCATCCTATGAAGAAGTTGAAGGAGCTCAATCAGAACGTCATGGAGCGGGAAGAGGCCAAGGAGGTATACAAAGTGTACGGGACGATCATCGCCTCGCTTCAGGAATACGAAAACCAGAAAGTGGAGGAATGGAGTCGGGATGTTGAAGCGTCTTCGCAGGCGAAACTGAAGTACCCTGTGCTTGTCCGCCATCCACACACTCGGTGCCTTCGAGTCAACTTCGATCCTGCCCTCGAGAAACTGTTGAGAGAAATTAAGTATCTTCGACTTCTCAACATTGACGTTCCGCAGTCTGCATTGCAGATATCTGCCAAGGAGGAAACTTATCGAAAGTACCGCGGAGAGCTATCACGGATTGTTGAACCGTACAACGCAATGATAGAAGGATTACATCCCTTGGAAGAGCCATTGGTTCGTCGCCACATCAACAACATTGACGCATGTGTCGGCCGCGGCATCGAAGAACTCAATTGGAAGAGCAATGGGATCGATACGTTCATCGAAGAATGCCGCAAAGCCGTGGAAGGTGCGAACGAGATAGTTACTAATCTCAAGGAGAACCTCAACACAATCCAAGACACTCTCGGCGCCTGGAATTCACCACTCCTCGAACGTCAGGCTAAACCTGTTGCCGTCAGTGAGCACGAGAAGTTACACAAGAGCTACATCGTTCAGCGGACGCTCAAAATTCGAGAAGGTGCTGCCGAGATTCATCGCCGCTTGAAGCAGTCCAACAGTGGCATTGTTGGAGTGAACAGCGCTCAATGGAAGGCTTATGTCGACTACGTGAACAACATCGTTGTAAACGGTGTCGCTCGGGTCATCTGTTCGAGTCTGGAATTCCTTGCTAAGCAGCTAGATCCTAATGCAAACAGTGCGGCTGCTGCTGCCGCGGCGGCGGCTGCCGCTGCCGCAGCAGCTCAGGATGGCGGCGGTTCTGGCGGGAAGGCGAACAAGAAAGAAGCAGAACGACTCCCAATGCTCGAGATCAAGCTTGACCTTATTGCCAACCGTGTTCAATTCAATCCCAGCATTGGTGAGAACAACGGCAAGGGACTCCGCGATACGATTCAAATGTGGATCAATTCGTTTTTCAACATCGCGACAGCAGTGAAGCGTCTTGACTCTGACGGTGGTGGAACGTACATCAAAGAAATGCATTCAGACATGACAATTTGTATGCATCTCGCAACTATCAGCGAGTACTTGCAGGAGAACGAAGACATGCTTGCTGCATTCAAACGAAAGTACGATCAGTATTCGTATCTCTGGGAGTCGGACATGGCCGCCCAGTTTCAAGATTTCTTGATGACTGCAACATATACTAGTCCCAACGGATCTTCAATGCTGAACCTTGAGAAATTCAATGCCGAAATCACCAAATATGAGCAAGTAGCAAGTGAGATCGAGGCCCTGACAACTCCGACGGATGTAGGCTGGCTTCGTGTTAACTCCCAACCAATCAAGACAGCAATGCTTACGTGGGTGAGCAAGTGGATCTACCAGTACACAACGTACTTGCATGAGCATGTTGTCCACAAGCTTAGTGGTCTGCATGGCTTCATGGACACAGTCGTCAAAGGGCTTGACGAGCAAGTTCCGGAGAAGAACAAGGAGGCGTTAATGCGAGTCATGACTCATATTCGCGATGTTCGCAAGCAAATGGACTCGACAAACGAAATTTTCGACCCCTTGCGAGAAGCTGTCCATCTGCTCAAGACGCATGGCATCAACGTTGATGACAGTAAGATTTCGGACCACACCATTCAAGATTACCTTGAAGCAGCTCCAATGCAGTGGGAGGGAATTGTGAACAAAACTTTCAAGAAAAAAGAAGAGATTATGCCCCTTCAGATGCAAGAGGTTGAGTCCATTAAAGAGGACCTCGAGTCGTTCTATCTCGATATGCGCAAGTTCCGGCATGATTTCCGTGCGAATGCACCTTTCAGCTTCACTGGCACACCTGATGAGGCATACAAGCAAATGAACCAATTCGCAACTGCCTTGCATGAAAAAATCAAACAAGCCAAACAGTTTAACGAACTGGAAGAGCTCTTTGAGCTTCAAGTCTCCAAATACCAGGAGACAACGGATACTTTGTATGAGCTGCAGCAGCTGAAAAAATCATGGGATCTCAAGGATCTTGTCATTTGCACCTTTGACGACTGGAAGGGAACGCTCTGGTCAAAAATCCAGACTGATACATTTGAAGGTTTTACGAGAGCGTTCATGAAGCAATTGAAGATGGAAGCGACCGAGCATCAGATCATCAAGCAATGGCAAGTTTACAAGGACACGGAGCAGTTGGTCAAGAATATGGCGACTGTATTGCCGCTGATCAATGATTTGCATTCTGAAGCGATGCAAGATCGACATTGGAAAGCGCTGTCAAGTATTTGCAAGGTGAAAGCAATTGATCCCAAGGACCCGAAATTCTCATTCGCCGACCTGCTCAAACTTAATCTTCATTTGCATGTTGACGATGTTGGTGAGATTGTCGAGACAGCGAATAAGGAACAAAAGATCGAAAAGAAGCTCACCATGATCGAAGAGCTCTGGAAGCGTTTAACATTGGAATATGTTCCACACAAAGATTCAGGGACGTACGTTGTCAAACCGTCGGAAGAAGTCGTCGAATCTCTTGAAAGCAATCAACTCGAGCTGCAGACTATGGTTGGGATGGGCAAATTTGTCGAGTTTTTCAAAGATCGTGTCCTGGCATCACAAAAAACTCTTGGACACGTCGAAGAGGTACTAAAGGAGTGGGTGTCTGTGTCGAAGCAATGGGCATCGCTTGAAAGTATTTTCTTGAGTTCTCCAGACATCCGGAACCAGCTGCCGGATGATACACGAACTTTCGAGTCGATTGATTCCAACTTCAAAGATCTGATGAAGAATGCTGTGTTGGAACCGAATGTTGTGCTTGCTTGTTCTGTCGACAATCGCCTCGAGTCATTAAAGGAGATGACAACGATGCTCGAGAAATGTCAAAAGAGTCTCAACGAGTATTTGGACAAAAAGAAGAAGATCTTTCCACGTTTCTACTTCGTTTCAAACGTTGCATTGCTTGAGATCCTGTCAAACGGAAACAACCCGAAGAAGATCATGCCGTTCCTGGGGGATTGCTATGATTCGCTTTGCAATTTGATTTTTGAGGAAGGCTCTGCAAACACAGCACACACAATGATTGCAAAAGATCGCGAGTCAGTGCGCCTACCTACGCCATTCGTAATGGCCGGTGCAGTGGAGTGTTGGCTGAACGATCTGACGGAGGCGATGAGATACTGTATTCGTAAAGAGATGCATGATTCAATTGAGACTGCTGCGAATTGGGATGTCGAGAAGCCTCGTCATCAGTGGCTATTTGACTATCCTGCTCAGGTTGTGCTCAACGCAACTCAAATATACTGGACAGAGGAAACCGAAATGGCTCTCGAAGAATTTGAAAACGGTCAAGAAGATTCGGTCAAGCGGTATCTGCAAGTTTGCAATTCTCGTCTTGAGCAGTTGATTAATCTTGTGCTGGGGGAGCTGACATCTGCAGACCGATGCAAAATCATCGCATTGATTACACTCGATGTGCACTCACGCGATGTCGTCAAGAAGCTCGTCGACGAGAAAGTGGAAGGACCGTTGAGCTTTCTGTGGCAGCAGCAACTTCGATTCATCTGGCGTCAAGAGAACTACGATGTTGATATCCGAATCACGGATTTCCGATCGAAGTATTCCTACGAGTGGATTGGCAACACTGGTCGTTTGGTTATTACACCATTAACAGATCGCTGCTATATCACTCTGACAATGGCGCTGCGGCTCTTCTTAGGTGGCGCGCCTGCTGGACCCGCTGGAACAGGTAAAACTGAGACAACCAAAGATCTCGCCCGAGCTATGGCACTTTGCTGTTATGTGTTCAACTGCTCCGATCAGATGAATTACCAAACAATGGCAGATATTTTCCGAGGGCTTTGCCAAACCGGCACGTGGGGTTGCTTCGATGAATTCAATAGAATCAACATCGAGGTGCTCAGTGTCGTTGCAACTCAGGTGAAATGCGTTCAAGATGCAATTGTTCTTAATGCCGTTCCGTCCAATCGGGAGCCGAAGTATCAACACCTGCCACCTGGAACCCCCCCTGTCGTCGTGGGAGAATTTGAGTTTATGGGAGCTTCGGACCGTATCACGTTAATCCCGACGTGCGGTTTTTTCATCACGATGAACCCTGGCTACGCCGGCCGGACTGAGCTCCCAGAGAACCTGAAGGTGCTTTTCCGTTCGTGTGCCATGATCCGCCCCGATTTGAAGCCAATTTGTGAGAACATGCTCATGTCGGAGGGGTTTCAGACTGCACGTACTCTTGCGATCAAATTTGTGACTTTGTATCAGCTCAGTTCAGAATTGCTGTCTAAACAATTTCACTATGATTGGGGTCTTCGTGCCGTCAAGTCCGTGCTGCGTGTCGCTGGTATGTTGAAACGAGCAGAACCGGATGTGGAAGAAGATAAAGTGTTGATGCGTGCTTTGCGAGACTTCAACACACCAAAAATTCCTCACAATGACACCCCAATCTTCCTCCGACTGATTGCGGATCTATTCATCGGCGTTGAAGTTGCTCCGAAGGTGAATGTTGGGTTGCGAGAAAAATGCGTTACTGTCTGCAAGGCGAACAACCTTCAGCATGATGACTCGTTCGTGCTGAAAGTAAGCCAATTGCAAGAGCTTATCGATGTTCGCCATTCCGTGATGTTGCTTGGGCCAGCTGGTTGTGCCAAAACAACGACATGGATGGCACTCGCCAAATGCTGGAACCTTGGAAAAGAAAAGAAAATTTGTGTTTACGAGACATTGAACCCTAAGGCTGTGACGT
Organism: Lagenidium sp. CBS 127285; assembly: GCA_023338185.1. Lineage (NCBI taxonomy): Eukaryota > Oomycota > Peronosporomycetes > Pythiales > Pythiaceae > Lagenidium > Lagenidium sp. CBS 127285. Next base: position 15,738 of record JAADYI010000252.1, read on the forward strand.
CAGATGAGTTGTACGGCTACATGACTTTGTCCAAAGATTGGAAAGATGGAGTACTTTCCATCATTATGCGTGGCATGTCCAAGAACTACGCAGAACAAGGTTTTTATGAATCCCAGACATATAAGTGGGTTGTCCTTGACGGTGATATCGACGCAGTGTGGATCGAGTCGATGAACACAGTCATGGATGATAACAAAGTTTTAACGCTTGTCTCCAATGAACGTATTCCCCTCAGCGATGCGATGCGCATGGTCTTTGAGATCAATTCGCTGAAGAATGCAACTCCTGCGACCGTATCTCGGGCTGGTATTCTGTTTATCAATGAAACGGATATCGGATGGCGGCCGTTCATGGAGTCATGGGTGGCAAAGAGAGAGGAGGAAGTCGAGCGAACATATTTGCCTGGACTCTTCGACAGATATATTGACACAGCGTATGATCTCATGCGAAAGGGGTACAAACAAGTGGCGCCAGTTCGTCTCATCAACCAAGTATCAACGATATGCTACCTCCTTGAAGGATTGCTCGGGAACATCCCGGTGGAGAAGAAAACACAGGAAGTCATCGAGTCAATTTTCGTGTTTTGTGCAACTTGGGCATTTGGCGGGCCGTTGATTGTTGACAAAAGTGTCGATTACCGGAAAAATTTCCACGAAATGTGGATTGCTGCCTTCCCAACAATCAAGTATACCAAGGAAGGGCTGTGCTTCGATTACTTTTATAATCTAGAAACAAACGAGTTTGAAAACTGGAACTCAAAAGTACCCAAGTATGTCCCAGCGTCGATTGGAAACGGCCCAGCAGACACACCCTTCAATTCCATCATCATTAGCACGAATGATTCTGTTCGTCTACGCTTCCTCGTGGAGACACTTGTTAAGCGAGCCCGACCTGCCATTCTTGTCGGTGGATCTGGCACCGGAAAGACGACCATTCTGAAGAATTTCCTGCGAGACCTCGACGACGACATGCTTTTTTCAATGATCAACATGAACTACTATACGGACTCTTTCAAACTGCAGCAACAACTTGAATCAGTCATCGATAAACGATCGGGGCGGATGTTTGGTCCGCCTGCAACAAAAAAACTCATCTATTTCATCGACGATCTCAACCTTCCGTACATTGAGACGTATGGTACACAAAATGCTCTTGCACTTTTGCGTCAACACATGGATTACCGGACATTCTTTGACCGAGTAGATCTCGGTTTCCGCAAGGAAATTGTCGATGTTCAGTACCTCTCAGCGATGAATCCGACAGCTGGTTCGTTCATTATTGATGAGCGTCTGCAGCGCCATTACGCTCTTTTCGCTTGCATGATGCCTGGAAAAGACGATCTGAAGACCATTTACAATCAAATTCTAAAGGGACACTTCCAAAATGCTGGATTTGCGGCAAATGTAAGCGCTTGCAGTGAAGCCATCGTGAACGTCTCTATCATGCTACACGAAGATATGGTTAACAAGTTCTTACCGAGCGCCACAAAGTTTGTATACAACTGGAACATGCGCGAGCTGAGCAACATCTTCCAGGGACTAACGCGTTCAAAGGGCGATTTCTTCCCCAGTGTACTGTCGTTTGCCCGATTATGGGTGCACGAGGCAACTCGAGTGTTTTGTGACCGTTTGATCAACGAAGAAGACATCGCAAAGTACAACGAACGCATCCGAGAGATGGCAAAGAAGTGCTTTCCGGAACTGGATCAGGTGGCATTGTTCAATGACGGACCCGGAGATGAGACAGGCGCAAACGTCAACATCTTTACAACATTCGCCACGCAGGTGGCAGGTGCAGAGGCCCCATATTTACCAGTGGCATCAATGCGTCAGCTGAACAAGGTCTTAGTTGAACAACTCGACGATTACAACTCCAAGTACTCAATGATGAACCTCGAATTATTTGACAATGCAATGGAGCATGTGACTAGAATATGTCGAATTATTGGCAATCCTGGAGGGAATGCAATGTTGATTGGTGTCGGCGGTAGCGGAAAGCAATCGTTGTCCAGGTTGGCAGCTCATATCTGCGGTTTCGAAGTTCGGCAACTGTCCGTGACTTCCAATTTCAGAATTGAAGATCTGAAAGAGAACCTTCAGGAAATGTTTAAGATTGCTGGTATTCAGGGCCTACCGCTTGTTTTCTTGATTACTGACTCGCAAATTGTCAACGAACGGTTCTTGGTTTTCATCAATGACATGCTTAGCTCAGGTTGGATCCCAGATCTCTTTCCAAAGGAGGATATCGACGGCTTGCTGGGCTCTCTCAGAAACGAAGCCAAGGCGAATGGAGTTCCTGACAATATGGACGCTCTGATGGACTTCTTGTTACTGCGCATTCGCCTGAACTTCCGAATTATCATGTGTTTTTCTCCAGTTGGTGCTATTTTCCGTATTCGTGCACGTCGATTCCCTGGTCTCGTTAATTGCACTGTTATTGATTGGTTCCATCCATGGCCACGAGATGCGTTGGTGCGCGTAGCAAGTTCTTTTCTCGAAAAAATGGAGGATGTTGGCGATGCTGCCCTTCAAAAGAATCTCGCCAACCACATGGCAGATGTTCATATTTCTGTGACCGAAATGAGTAAAAAGTACTTTGAGACCCAGCGCCGCTACAATTACGTGACCCCAAAAAGTTTCTTAGAGTTAATTAGCTTCTACGAGATTCTCCTACGCCAAAAGAAGGACGAAATCCAGAAGCAAATCACTCGACTGGACGACGGATTGTCCACTTTGAGAAAGACATCTGCTGATGTTGCAGAGCTTCAGGTTGACTTAAAGCACACAATGGTGAAGGTGGCGGAGAAACAGGCATCAACCGATCAACTATTGGAGCAAATGGGTCGCGAGAAGGCTGGAGCTGAAGTCCAGCAAGAATACGCAAGCAAGGAACAAGTTAAAGCCGAAGCAGCAAGTGCAGCAGCGGCAGAATTAGCGGCTGAGGCAGAAAAAGAACTGAGCGCTGCAAAGCCAGCCATGGATGCAGCAGCTTCCGCAGTTGACTGTCTGTCGAAACCTGCAATCACAGAGTTGAAGAGTTTGCCGAAGCCCCCTGCTGGCGTTGACAAAGTTACCACGGCTGTGTTGATTCTTGTTGAAAAAGAATACAAGAACCACAAATGGGATCGAGCAAAGAAAATGATGAATAACCCAGCAACCTTCCTCGACGCTTTAAAAGAATTTCGGGGAGAAGACATCCCAGAGGCAGATATTGCTCGAATCGAGCCGTTGATAGCTGACCCAGAGTTCACGGCGGAGAAAATGGCTTCAAAATCATCGGCCGCAGCTAACTTGTGCTCATGGGTGGTGAATATTTACACTTTCAACCGGATATACGTTCGCGTTAAACCACTTATGGATTCACTCGAAGCATCCAGGAAAAAGAAAGAAGAGGCAGAAGAGCAACTTGCCAAGGCGATGGGCCAAGTCGCTGAAGTGCAGAGACGTCTCGAGCAGCTCGAAAATACGTTGAAACAGGCTACTGAGGAAAAGATCAAGGTGGAGCAGATGAAAGAAAGCTGCGAAAACCGTTTGCTTCTTGCAGGAAAACTTGTGAATGGTCTTGCAAGTGAGAATGAACGTTGGGGTATTGAAATCGAGCAATTGAAGAACTCTGGGGTGATGGTTGTCGGGAACTCGCTTTTAGCTGCAGCCTTCGTAAGCTACATCGGTGCGTTTGACCAGGTGGTACGGCGTGAATTGTGGCAGCAGACGTGGTTTCCAGACCTAGTGGCAAAAAATATTCCTATTACGGATGGAATTGATCCTCTGTCGATGCTGACAACGGAGGGTAAGAATGCCAAGATGATGAGTGAAGGCCTGCCAGCGGATCGCATCTCCATTGAAAATGGTGCAATCATCACGAGCTGCAAACGTTGGCCGTTGGTCATTGATCCTCAGCTTCAGGGAATCAAATGGCTCCGTGAAAAGGAAAAAGATCGTGGTCTGATTGTAATGCAGCTGAGCCAGAACCAGTGGCTAAGAAAAATGGAATCTGCGATTGTGAATGGACATGTGGTTATCATTGAAAACATCGCAGAGGAGATTGATGCTACTCTTGATCCGGTTCTTGGTCGTGCAGTGTACAAGAAAGGATCAAATTTGTTCCTAAAACTTGGTGGTGAAGAAGTGCAGTATGATCCAAACTTTTTCATGTACTTGCAAACGAAGCTGAGCAACCCACACTACAAGCCTGAAATTGCTGCCCAATGCACGTTGATTAACTTCATCGCCACGGAAAGTGGTCTGGAGGACCAATTGTTAGAGAAGGTTGTCAAGAAAGAGCAGCCAGAGTTGGAGCGACGAAAGCAGGAGTTGGTACTGGCATTCCAAAAGTTTAAGATCGATTTGGTCGAGCTTGAAGATCAGTTGCTTGAACGGCTTGCGAATGCGCCTGACGATATCTTGAGTGATGTTCCATTAATTGAAAGTTTAGAGGAAACGAAGAAGAAAGCAACCGAAATTCAAATTTCTGTCAAGCGCAACCAAGAAACGGAAATCGTAATCAACAACACCCGTGAATTGTACCGACCAGTGGCATCTGAAGGAGCAATGCTTTATTTCTTGCTGACTACGCTGAGCGCCATCGATCACATGTACCGATACTCGCTCGATTCATTCATCACGTTTTTCTATGCATCCATTGATCGTGCACCACAGGCTGAGAAGCAGAGTGATCGAGTCCTAAACCTGCGGGAGTCACTGCGGATTACAATCTACACCTGGGTCGCTCGGGGCCTCTTTGAAGCTCATAAACTCATTTTCCTTTCGCAGTTGACGTTTAACTTGATGCGCCGAGGAATTCTTGGTGAAGAGAATCGTGTGCAAGAAAACTATATGCAGTTCCTACTTCGTGGACCAAAGAAAACTGGTGGGAGTGATCTTGAAGCTAATCCAATCGACTGGCTTCCAAATGCGCAATGGATTGCGATTAATGCGCTCGGAGCATTGGATGAGTTTCAAAAGATGCCACAAGATCTCAAAGAAGCCTCGTCGCGATTCCGGGACTGGTACAACCATGTTACACCAGAATCCGAGAAGCTGCCTCTTGACTGGGCAGGCTTGGATCGCACTCCATTCTTGAAGCTTCTCGTCGTTCGTTGCTTGAGACCAGATCGAATGACAGTAGCTGTCAATGAATTTGTGCGCCACGTTCTGCCGAACGGCAGCAATTATTGTGACTGCGACTCGACCCTTAACTCGTTGCAGGTCATGGAGCAATCGTATTTGGACTCAACTCCAACGACGCCTCTGTACTTTATTCTTTCTCCTGGCGCCGATGTCGTTGCTGGTGTGGACAAACTCAGCGTGAAGTATGGATATGAACGCGGCGTGAGCTACCACAACGTGAGTATGGGTCAAGGGCAGGATATTCTCGCCATGGATCGTCTCGAAGTCGCTCATCGGAATGGACACTGGGTGATTCTGAACAATATCCATCTCATGCCTCGTTGGTTGCTGGCTCTCGAGAAGAAGCTGGACGAGTTCGCCCTTGAAGGGTCTCACAAGAACTTCCGACTGTTTTTGACTTCGGACCCCTCCAACTCAATTCCAATCGGCGTCTTGAACCGTTGTATTAAGCTGACAAATGAACCCCCGTCCGGCTTAAAGGCAAACCTCAAGAGAGCATTCGTCAGTTTCCCCAAGGAGTACATTGAGGAAGTCGAAGGCAAGGTGAAATCGATCCTTTTCGGGTTGTGCCACTTTCACGCCGTCCTGATGGAACGGAAGATGTACGGGCCGTTGGGCTACAACATGATGTACCCGTTTTCCCTCGGCGACCTCCGTGATTCGGCGATTTGCCTCCAGAACTACCTGGAGAATTCGGCTGGTGGCAAGATTCCATGGGCCGATCTTCGGTATATCTTTGGCGAGATCATGTACGGTGGGCACATTGTGAATGATTTTGATCGCCTCCTCGCGAACACGTACCTCGAGTTTTACATGCGAGATGAGCTCCTCGATGAAATGGAATTGTTCCCGTTCGTGGGCGATGAGAAGGGCCCGTCGTTTATGACCATCCCGCCATCGTCGTATGACAAGTACCTCGAGCACATCGACACGGAGCTGAAGACGGATTCCCCACTGGCGTTTGGCCTCCATCCAAACGCTGAAATTGATTTCCGAACGACGCAGAGCGAGACGCTCTTCCGCACGTTGATGGAGCTCCAACCGCGTGATGCGAGCTCTGGGGACGCTGGTATGAGCCCCATGGAGATTGCCAAGGGGGCATTGGAGATGGTCATGTCTCGTGTCGGAGAGAAGAAGTTTGAGTGTGATGACATCGCCCGGAGCCTCGAAGAGGTGGGACCATACCAGAATGTGTTCCTGCAGGAATGCGAGGCAATCAACGTGCTCTTGGCCGAGATTGTCCGTTCCTTGAACGAACTTCAACTCGGCTTCGCGGGCGAACTCACAATGTCGGATGCGATGGAAGCCGTTCAGGAGTCCCTCTTCCTGGACCGCGTGCCCAAGTCCTGGGAGAAACTGGCGTTCCCGTCGATGCGACCACTGGGCTCGTGGCTCACGAACCTTGAGGCGCGACTCCAGCAGCTGGAGGAGTGGACGCAGAATCCCGCTGACATCCCCAAGGTCACGTGGATCAGCGGGATGGTCAATCCCCAGTCCTTCCTCACGGCGATCATGCAGGTGACCGCCCAGAAGAACCAGTGGGAGCTGGACAAGCTGGTCATCCAAACCGACGTCCTCAAGCGTCGGAATACGGAAATCGACGCCGCCTCGCGTGACGGCGCGTACATCCACGGCCTCTATCTCATGGGGGCGCGGTGGGACTCGACCAACAACACGGTCGACAAGTCCCATCCCAAGGAGATGTTCTGCTCAATGCCCGTGATCAATTGCAAGGCCATCGCGGCGGACAAGCTCGACATCAAGGGCTCGTATCTCTGTCCATGCTACAAGACCGAGTTCCGCGGGCCGACGTACGTGTTCTCGGCCCAGCTCAAGACCAAATCGCCACCGGCGCGTTGGATTCTCGCGGGCGTGGCGCTGATCATGGACGTCGTGTGAGAGCGCGTCTACTATTCGTGTCTATATTTTTCTATTGGTCCTTCAGCCGATGTGCTCGCCAGAGTTCGAGACTGCCCTCCGCCGCGGGGGTGAAGCGTAGGAGGGATCGCCAACTGCTCACACAAAAACCACAATAAAAAAAAAAAATGAGCAACTCGTGATCGTATC
>JAADYI010000253.1:0-22926 GCA_023338185.1 Lagenidium sp. CBS 127285
GGGGGGGGCGTGAGCGAATACAATTGAAAAAATGGGGTAGCACCAGCAGCATCCGCCCGTCGCTGCTCGCGCACGTACGCTTCCGCGTCCTGCGCATGCTTCGCCATGCTCCGCAGTGCCGCATGCTATGATGCATCATGTAGCCAAGATGAGCTACAGGACCGACAAAAAAAAAATGATCTGAGAATCGCCTTTTCAGCCAATCATGAGCGTTTGACCTGACGTAGTGTGGACCACATTCATTCGCACCTCGGTTTTGTGCCAATCCCGCCAATCAACATTGCCAATATCAAAAGGTTCGTATGGAAAATGCACGGCGCACAATGGGGGGCCGCCGAACTGACGGGCCCGCGGCCGCCGCCTCCTGTGCAGCAGCAGTAGCAGCAGCAGCAGAAACATGGAGACGGAGCAGAAGCGCAAGTGCGTCGACATCCTCGAGTTCTTCTTCAAGCTCGACTCGACCGGTGCGTGCGTGCGGCGCGCGGGATCAAATCATCACCACACCAACATTCAATGCGAACAACTCAACACGATATGCGGATCGCAGAGCCCTTCCGGGAGCGCGTCAACTGGGAAGAGTGGGGACTCTACGACTACCTGCAGGTGGTCAAGGTCCCGATGGACCTCGGGACGATCCGCGCCAAGCTTAGCAAGGGCGAGTACAAGAAACCCGCCGAGTTTGCCCGGGACGTCCGACTCGTCTGGGACAATTGCAAGCTCTACAACCAGGATGGCTCGGACCTCTACCTCCTCGCCGATGACCTGGCCAAGAAGTTCGAGGACAAGGTCAAGGCCATGAAGCTCGACGTCGGCCCCCGGACCGATAGGAGCATCCCGTGCGTCTTGCAGTGCATCCGAGGAAGCGAAGGAGGAGGAGGTGAATGACGTTTATTGAAACGTGTCGTGTACGTCCAGGGCCCCGACGACGGACGAGAAGATCGCACTGAGCCAGAACATCTATAAGATCCCAAACAAGGAGCTGGCGACGATCGTCGAGATGCTTGAGGAGCAGTGCCCCAAGGCGCTGGATAAGGTCAAGAAGAAGGAAGGAGCTTTCGCGGACTGTGCAGAGACTCATGTGGTGTCTTGTCGTAGCAGAGCTCCCCGGACGAGCTCGATATCGTCATCGACAATATCGACAACAAGACGTTCCAGGATCTGAAAAAGTTTGTCGAGGCCAAGGTCCCCGAGGGCGCCCTCGAGCCAGTGGCGACGCCCAAGTCGTCGTCGAAAAAGTCCAAACGCTCGTCGTCCTCGTCGAGCTCGTCCAAGCGAAGCAAGGCCAGCGAATAAATCCGGATACAAAAAGCAGATACGTCTTTGAAGGCCACTTGTAGTGTTTGTTAATGTTTCTTTTTCAGCATGGTCGCGAGCTTGCCTTGGCGCTCAAACGTCTGGGCAAATGTCTTCTTCACCGGCGGCGAGTGCCCTTCATGGTCCATCCGCCGCGGCGGAAACGCCCCACCGAGGCGGGAGAGATCTAGTCTTGGGATCACCGGCCCAGCGACCTCAACGATCGGAACCGCGGGCGTCGCGAATGCCTGCTTGCTCCAGAGATTGTGGTCGTTATTGCCATCAGGAGGCGCAGTCTTGACCGGCGACGAGTTGGCCGCTGCGAGCGCTGGTGCCCCAGAGACTGTGCCCGCCACCCGGCGGGTTGATTGCCACTGTGGAGGAATGACTCGCGGTGTCACCACATCGGCCTTCTCAGCCGGGCTCGACGATACTGGACAAAGGCTTGGGTGATTCAGCGGTAGCTGCATCACTTGTGCTCGGCGAGATCGACGATCTCGCTTCTCCTTGCCCTGGAGATTCGCCTTGAACTCCAAGAGTTCATCCTTGTGCAGCTCCATCAGCTCCTTCAACGAAGGCCCATCGCCGTCCATGGCCGCGTTCCATTGCTTGCCATGGACCTTGCGCCCAGCGCGCATGATCTCGCGCCATTCCTGCACACAAGCCGAGAAACCCCTTTATTGTGGGTGTAGTGCTCTGACGGCGACCATCGTCACGCTGTCTCTCACCTTGTTCTCTTGCCGACTCGTTTCGACACGGGCCGTGACCAGCTCCTCCAGCTCATCGTGGACGCGGAGCTGCTCTTCCCGGACGGCCAGTTGGTTCCTGAGCTTGGCGATGAAGCGATTGAGATCCTCCTTCCGACGCTGGATCTGCCCGACGACGCCTTTGGCCTCGAGCTCCAGTGCGGGGTGGTAACCTGCCCCAAGCCCACGCTCAGACACGAGAGGCGACACGCACGAGTCAAAGCACTCCACGAGGGCGTACGTGTTCGCCGACGGCGGCGGAGCTGCTGCTGGAACATGGCGAGCAGGGCCACGAGCAGCAAGAGCCCCGCGACGATCAGCAGGGGCGTCTGGACGTTGGCATGGGCCGTACCCTGGCGGAACGAGCCCATCCGCCAGGCTCACACGCACACACACGCACACGCGTGCACGCGCAAAGTCCTTTCATGCAAGGCGCAGGACTCGACTGCATCAGGTTTTCTCCTCACTTCAAAGTGAGGAGCTATTTTTTGTGAGCTGGCCGTCCGTCACACGTCACAGGCACCTGGGCACCTACCTCCCAAGGCTGAACTAAAACCAGGCGGCGGCGATCTTTGAAAGGGTGCCTTGATCAAACGGACGACGCTGTGCGCGATCGCCCACGTTCGACCACAGCAGCAGCAGCAGCGCGGGTCATGGATGCGATGACCATTGGACGCCGCGGACGAGCCCCGCGGCCGGCGCCGCCGTCCCACTGGCGGCTCTTACTTGTGCTGGTGGCCACGGTCCTGATGAGCGTGTGGTCCCTGGCCCACGGCCAGGTCGTCTTCCGGGGCAACGTCGCCATTCCCCAGCCGGCCACCGGCGGCGAGCGACTGCACGCGCTCGTGCTCTGGGCCGGGGAGGAGCCCGTCGACGCCCTCGAGCGGCTCCGACGGGAGCACGGCCTCGACCGCCGCTGGCGGCAGCACCTCCTCGCGCAGCTCTGCGCTCAACCCCGAGTCACGTGCCACCGACAGCACGCGCTCGCCTACACCACGCGGGTCCAGGACGCCGCGGGCCGCGTCCTCGGGGTGCTCGAGATCCCCGAGGACACGGAGCCCGTCGATGCCCTCGCGGGCTTTGTCCTCCAGCACCGCATCCCCCGGGAGCACCGGGATCATCTCCTCCGGGCCCTGTGCCAGTCGCCCCAGCTCCGCTGCACCCGGACCAAGTCCCGGATCTTCCAGCAGCAGGTCAACGGCGAGGGCGGGGAGACCATCGGCACCGTCGACATCTACGACGACACCGAGCCCGTGGACCAGATTCACCGCTTCGTCGTGGAGCATCGGCTTCCCCAAGGGGCGACGGACCAGCTCGCGGGGGTCATCTGCGGTCACGTGCCCTGCGAGCGCCGCCGGCCGATGGTCTACTCGAGGCTCGTGATGCACGGGGACACGGAGATCGTCGGCCGCTTGGAGATCCCCCTCGGGGAGGAACCCGCGGACGCCGTCCTGGCCTTTGCCCGCCAGTTTGGCCTCGACAAGGGCTTCCGGCAGCGGCTCCTGGCCTCGGTCTGCGGGGAGCCGTACGTGACGTGCCTACGCCGGGCGCCCTTGGTCTTCCAGGCCCCGATCGTCGTCGACGACAGCGGGGTCCCCGTGGGGATGCTCCAGGTCCAGGAGGACGAGGAGCTCGCCGACGCCGTCTATCGCTTCGCCCGCGGCGCCAACATCACCGACGATCTCCGCCTCGACCTCCTCCGGCGGCTCTGCGGGCAGTCGGGGATCGTCTGCACGCGCGGCCAGGCCCTCCTCCGGTCGCTGCCCGTGCGTGGGGGCCCGGAGAACCAGCTCCTCGGGGTCATCAAGGTCTTCGAGGGACAGGAGCCCGCCGACGTGGCCTTCGCCTTTGCCCAGGAGCACGGGCTCTCGGCGGACGACGCCAACAGCCTCGTGGACAATCTCTGCGGGCTCGTCTTACCGGGCTCATCATCCCCCGCCCCGGCTCCAGTGGACGAGTCCGAGCCCCCATTATTGCGGTGCTCTCGCTTCGCCCCCGTGGTCTTCGCGGTCCCCGTCGCCGCGCAGAATGGCTCCCGGCTCGGGGTGCTCGAGATCTTGCATGGGGACGAGCCCGCGGATGCCATCGCGCGCTTCGGCAATGCCCACGGCCTCGGCCCCGAAGAAAAGGCCAATCTCCTGGAGCCCATCTGCGCGGCGAGCGGCCTCCCGTGCGCCCGCCGCCAGGGGCTCATCTACCAGGCCGTCTACACACTCCCGAGCGGCCAGCGCGAGCGCCTCGACTTTTACGATGGCCAGGAGCCGACGGATGTGATCCACCACTATGGGACACTGCGGAACCTCACGTTCCGCGAGCGCAAGCGCTTCCTCATCGACGTGTGCAATGAGCCCCGGGGGCGGCCCAACTGCACCCGCGCCGAGCCCATGCTCGTGAGCATCCCCGTGTGGGAGACCGCCGACAAGAAGATGGGGGACCTCGAGGTCCTCGAGGGCCAGGAGCCCATCGACATGGTCTATGCCTTTCTCGAGAAGCACGACCTCTTCCAGACGGCCCCGCTCAACACGAGCCTCCTCGAGATCGTCTGCAACAGCACGCGGGTCACGTGCACCCGGGACCGGCCCCGGCGGATCCTCTTCTCGATGCAGGCCACGTTCGCGGGGATCTCGCACACGCTCCAGTACGTCCAGCCCGAGTCGGACTGGCAGTGCACGGCGCACCACGGGGGCCAGCGCTGCGAGCACTACGTCGAGGTCCTGAGTCGGGAGTTTTGCCGGACGCACCTGTGGGAGTGGGGGGGCTGTGAACCCCGGATCCTCGAGGCCCTCCGGGCGCAGCTCGAGTTTTACGAGGAGCGCATGTGGCGGGGCAAGGACCTCTACGCCAAGCTCGGGCTCGTCCGGACGGCGACTCGGGACGAGATCGACGTGGCCTACAACCGCCTCGTCAAGCGCTTCAACAACGACACGGAGCCCCAAAAGTACGAGAAGCTCCGGGAGGCGTACCGGACGCTCAGTGACCCCGAGGAGAAGTACTTTTACGATCTCCCGTGCCTCAAGCTCTTTGGGCTCTGTGGCAAGAAGAAGAAGGACGGCTCGATCTCCATCTCGGCCGACTGATCGCGTGCGTGCGAGCGAGCGAGCGAGAGCAAGAGAGAGAGAGAACGACGTCCACTAAGTTAATCACTGCATGTAGTTGTTTTGTTGTACGGGGGATGATCCATCATCGATCAATGCGATCTCGAGGCTCGAGCCCATTTCGATTTCTGTTGAAATTGATCCATCGTCAATCGAGCGGTCAGGGGCCTTGAGACCCGTCAAAGGTCGCCGACCGGCCGTCCGTCCACTTGGATCAAGAGGAGAGACGACTTGACGCCCTCCTCGTGCCTGTATCGTCTTCGACCGCAGCGCTGTGCTTATGGGCCTCCCGGCGACGACCGTCGACGACGACGTTGGCGTTGGCCCCGGGGCGCTGCTGCTAGCGGCCTCGGCGGACGAGATGGCGACCGCGCGCTGGCTCGTGGGTATCGCCAGTGGGCTCTCGCTCACGGCCTCGCTGTCGATGGTCGCGGGGTTTGTCGTCTTCCAGGAGAGCCGGCGGTGCGGGCGGCGGATCCTCCTGTGTCTGCACGTGGCCGACGCCGGCGCGGCCATCGCCTGGCTCCTCACCCTGTGGCTGCCCCGCGAGCGCGAGCCCCCGACAACGCCCCCGCCCCTGTGCCTGGCCCAGGGCTACCTCCTCGTGTTCTTCTCCTTCTCATCCTACCTCTGGTCGGCGTGCTTCGCCTGCCACCTCTTCCAGATCCTCGCCCGCCGTGCCAAGTACCCCGAGCTCTACGAGCGGCGCTACCACATCCTCGCATGGGGAATCCCCGCGTCGGTACGCCAAGTCATTGACAGTAACCCCACGTGGTTGGTTGCGTTGTTGACGCGTGGGATGACCCGGTATTCTCGTGCGTCAGACCATCGTTCAACTCGCCCTCCAGCACATCGGGGGCTACACGCTCATCGGCGAGAGCGGGCGGCCGTGGTGCTGGTTTCGATCATGGAGCGACTTTGAGTGGTCCGAGGAGGGCTTCCACGTGCAGCTGGGGCTGTTTTACGTGCCAGTGCTGCTGGTGTTTCTCCACAACCTCGGGACCTACATCGCGCTCCTCTATCAAGTGGTACGATCGCGGTCGGTCGTTTCGTTTGCGGAGGTGCTCCTGAGAATCGTCCGATCAAATACTAACTCCCCACATCAAGACCGATCTCATCTCGACAAAGGTCGAAGAGCGCATCTGGCGAAGGATGATGGCGTACACGTGGGTGTTCTTCCTGAGCTTCATCTGGGGGCTCTTTGCGTTCCTCTACCAGGTGCGGGCGGTCTTGAAAGAGTGAATGAAAACAAAAGAAGACCCGGCTCGTGGTAACGAACCTGGTTGGGCACAGGCATTCGCGGAGGACCACGAGCTGAGCCCCGTGATGCTGTATTTCATGAGTTTCTTCACACCGCTCCAGGTAGGAACGCCGTGCCTAATGGCCCAAAACGTTGTTGACCTCTCACGAGTCGATTCCTTTTCTGTGAAAAAGGGGGCCATGAACGCAGTTGTTTATGGACTCAACACAAAGGTTCCGTGCGCCATTGTTGTGTTAATCCGCTCCCTGGTGTGTCGTGCTCACATTTCCATTCAAATCTGTTACTCATGACACACAGTTCCGACAACGGACAAGAGATCTGGTGCTCGGACAATTTCGAAAATGACGCAGACTCGTGCATGAAGAATGTTTTATTGAAAAAGAAAGTGCTGCAATCCAACATCCCCTCTGTGTTCTCGTTTCCTTTTGTTTTGGCTTGGTCTTCATTGACGTTCAGCACCTCAGGCGACGTCGAATCCGAGGTGACGAGGAAAGCTTGACATATCTGGTCAACAGAGGCACTAATGACTACGATGAATTGAGCCCGAAACGCTTCGTTGACAATCGCTGTCACAACTAAAACGAATAGTGTGAATTGGCCACACACGCAAGGTCTTGGCGACGGGCGACTGTTGCCGGTACGTCCATTTGGACAAACTTCGTCAACCCCCGTTCTTCTCGACTGTCCATAACTGCCCGCTTGACTGCAAAATATACGCTCGACGCAAGCGCATATGGGGGCTCTCCTGTTGCTTTCGAGCTCAACACGCCACTCGAATTCTTCGCATTTTCGAGCAATGTAACCTTAAATGACTCCGGGATATCCTTCGAGCAAGGAATCTTGTACTCCCAAGTCCTTGATTGAGCAGATCTCCGTCAGATCGGCTGTGGTTTACTTCCTCCTGCAAGTACAGCCCGATGCCCATGACAAAACCCCCTTCGATTTGGCCGATATCGATCGCCGGGTTGAGACTGATTCCGCAGTCGTACACAATTTCGCTGCTGCTGATGTTGATCTCGCCAGTAAGAATATCCACTTCAACTTCAGAGCAAGCGGCAGCGTAAACGAAGTAATCGAATTGGTCACCATTTGATGGGGTGGAAAATGGTTGTGCACCTGCGAAGAGACGGACACCAGCTGCATGTGCAGCTTGAACGACATCCCTCCACTTATCACCAGGTTTCATCTTCCGTCGAAACTCCTCAAGCGACGCGTTCAGTTCTTTACAACACTCCCTATTCCGGCACATGTTAAGATCATCCAACTTTTCAGAACTCTCAAGATCACTGTTGACTTACAAAACGGCTCGCACAATCGATTCCGATGTACTAGACCCCCCGGTTGCCTCACTGTTTGGCGTTTGGTCGGTTGATGTCGGCCGAACCGATATGAGCGACATGGGAATCTTGAGACCGTAGGCGCACGCTTGAGCTGCCTTCGTGTGGATACCCTAAATGTTTCACATGACAGTGAGTCAGCAACTACCAAGCAAGCACCCAACACAATGGTGAATCACCTGTCCGATTTCGCAACCTCCATGAGTCACAATGACGCTGCCGTCGACTGCAAATATCTCGACGCGAGCACCATCACGCCGTCCAGTTGACTGCATGGCATATTTCGTGGGGGTAATTGCAATGCCACGCTTCCTCCACTTGTTGTTGGAGTTGTACAGTTCGATTGACTGTTCCTTTTGCTCGATTTGTGACGACACCATAAGGCGATCCCACACCTCTTGCAGCCGAACTTCATGCAATACTTGCTTGTACGGAGTGTGATCGCCCTCTTTGTAGAGATTTCGCTCCTGAACCCAGCGCATTGGAATTTCCAACGTTTCTGCTACGTGATGCAGGGCTGCTTCCAGAAGTATGAGCGACTGAGGAACTCCAGGAGCTCGATGGGACGTGCAGTTTTGTGTATTCGTCAAGTATAGGAATGCTTGACACCGAAACGATTTGATGTGGTAGGCCGAATCTGACCACATCACAGCCATTAGAGCAGATCCGGCCGTATCGCTCACAAGATAACCACAGTCGACGTCCAGTTTGAGATCGAGAGCGCTAATATACCCATCATCGTCAAACCCAACTCGATATGATCCCCGCATATTCTCTCGCCCACCGACCAATCGAAAATCACTTGATCGGTCATTCACAACCCGAACTGATCGCCGATACTTGTGCGCTCCAACTGCTGCCGCAGCAGCATTGACAGCACAGCGCGTCAATTTACCACCAAAACCACCGCCTACGCGTTGAACCTTCACTGTGATGTCATTGTGTCGGACATTAAGAACATTGGCGAGTTGTTGTTGGATGTATTGTGGAAACTGAGTTGATGACTCCACATGAAACACATCGCCTTCTTGCATCGAAACTAGAGAAATTTGAGGTTCCATATAAAAATGTTTCTGTGCCCCCAGCAACATCGTTCCGTTGAGCTGGTGTTTGCAGTTCTTCAAAGCGTTTTCAACATCGTCGTCTCCAACTCGCACGGGGTCGACAGGAGCACGAGTTCCTGCTGTCACAGCCATATCAATATCAACGATGGGCGTTCCAGGTTTCTGGCCCGGCCAACAATCCCTGTCTTCAACTGTGCCATACTCAATCTTGCACACCGCTGCGACGCGTTCCGCTATCTCCGGCGTCGTCGCAAGCACTAGACCCAGAGGCGCCCCAATACATCGCACGACGCCATGAATTGGAACGAACAGAGGTTCTTCACCAGTCCCCGAAGAGATGTCATTCATTCCAGGAATGTCGGCAGCAGTCAAAATATCCACAACGCCATCCTCCTTGCGTGCACTGCCATCCGGATCAATACTGACAAGAGTCGCGAACGCCTTTGCACTGAAAAGAATTGCGCCGTACAGCGTTGACGATGGTAACGCTTGGTCAGCAACATATCGTGCTTCGCCTGCTGTCTGCATTTTAGCACCAATTTTTGGAATCGCGTTTGAGACCGGCGCTTCCGACGCATCAGGCTTGAATGACTGGGTTCCAGAAGAAACATGCCGAGTGAGTTGATCAGGGGCACTAGAAACAGTATCGTCGCTGAGGTTCGGACGAAGAATTGATACAAACGACTTGTAGAGCAGGCTCTTCATTGTGGATACTCGAAATGTACTTGATCCAAACGCACTGCTGGTTCCAATGCGCTGCAATTCCTCTTCAAGCTTCTGCATGATCGTGGAAACATTCTCGTGTGTAATTGCACTGCCCTTGATAAGCTTTTCTGTCGCCGTGAAACGAGACGGGTGCCCACAAACACCGCCGAATGCGAGGCGAACATCTGTGCAAACTGCTGGAGATTGATCAGTCCTCAGCTTCAGGAATATTGCAGAGTTCACATGCGAGTGTGAATTTTGCGGGCGTTGCGCAACCTTGTAACACAGAAACTTTTGCGTCACGTGGCTTGTCGTCGAGGGAATCATGAGAAGGGGGAGTCGCATTTCCAGAATCAACTCAAAGCCGGACTTCGGACGCTGGAGAAACACCTCGACTGGCACATTTTCCTCGCGTTTGAAGTCCTCGTTGACCAGTGTCAGCGTCGCACCGATACCCATCAGCCCGACAGCGATGTCCGACACAAACGTCGGATGATCGCGACAGAGACTTAAATTCCCAGCCCACGTGCCGGCATTGCGAACTTGATTGTTTGCCACCCTGTGAATCAGCGTACTGAGCTCCTGGAGGACCGCAGAGTCGTAATCCTCATCGTGGAAATTCCTGAGAAAGCCATGGAGTGTGGCGATGGTGATTCCGGCACCGACGACCACGCTGCGCTCCTCAGGGCGGACTTGCAGCGTCTTCATCTCCGAAATGTAGTTGATCTCCACTTGCACCATGCCTTCGGTTGGGCGATTCCTCGGGGCAGTGCCGTTGTAGTATTTGCTGACCCCATAGGCCGTTCGCCCGCCGATGAGCATGATGTCCCCAACGGGATTGCTCGCGACGATCTCCTGGAGCTGCGCCAGGGTCAGTGGGCGGTACCATTTTCGCGCGACCGACGCGTCGCCATCATGAACCTCGATCTTGATCGGCCGGGGCTGAAAATTGACGACAAACTCGGATGGTTTGATCTCATCGGTCTCCGGCGCGAGCTGCTCGAGCGGGGTCCGTGGGGGCAGCAGATCCTCCACATCCAAGTACCGTGAGCACGTCGCCGCGCGTCGGCACGAGCCCTCGCAGATCTCTCGACGCCCGTCTGGAACATGCTCGGCATCGACCAGGAGCCAGTCGTCCTCGTACTCGCAGCCTCGCAATAGCGACTGATGCGGCGGCGGCGGCTCCGCTTGTTCTTGCTGTTCCTGCTGCTCGTAGGCGATGGCCAGGGGCTCCTTGGGCCCGGCGAATGAGCGAAAGGCTTCAAAGATCGGTCGATAGCCCGTGCAGCGACAGAGGTTCCCGTCAAAGTGGTCCTCGATCAGGGCCCGGGACCGCGCCGCCGGCGGTGTCGTTCGGACGAGTTCGTACATGTTCATGACCCACCCGGGCGTGCAGTACCCGCACTGCGTGCCGTTGGCCGCGGCGAGTCGCGCCTGGATCGGGTGCAGGCCCTTGGCCATCGAGCCGATGCCCTCGACGGTGAACACCTCGATGCCATCGAGGGCGCAGACGGGGAAGAGGCAGGCGTTGACCGCCCGGAAGACCACGCCGTCGTCGGGGTTCGTCGCCGTCGACGCCGGCGCGGGGAGAAGGATCCGATCGAGCGGGCGATGGCAGAGCACGACCGTGCAGGCCCCGCAGCCGCCCTCCCCGCACCCGAGCTTGGTGCCGACGAGCCCCGCGACGTCCCGGAGAAACTCGATCAGGGTCATCCGCGGCGACGGCCGCGTGAGCGTGAAGCGCCGGCCGTTGACCACGAAGGCGATCTCATCGCCCCACTCCGAGGCGCTGGTCGATGGGATCGTCATGCTCGTCGCCTGGTGGGTGATGCGAGGGTCGATGGACTATGGACTACAGTAACTGGGCATCGCGCTACGGAACAGATCCATGGAGCGCATTCATTCCAAGGATACCACACCAGCGTCAGGCATCTCGCACAATCTAAAACATTGGGTTGACATCAGATTTCAGAATGATGGTCATCAAGGTTTGGGATTGATGGATAATGTTGTTTTGGGTCCCACCTTGGTGTTACTTCAGCTGG
The DNA here is from genome assembly GCA_023338185.1 of Lagenidium sp. CBS 127285. Taxonomy (NCBI): domain Eukaryota; phylum Oomycota; class Peronosporomycetes; order Pythiales; family Pythiaceae; genus Lagenidium; species Lagenidium sp. CBS 127285. The sequence goes on from JAADYI010000253.1 coordinate 11,547, forward strand.
GCTGGGTTACCCAGTGGGTCACTGAGTGGCCACGAATGAGATGTGTGACGAAGAGACATGGAGGATCCGACAGTCGCCACAACAGTGATCGCGTGGTTGAACGCGGAGGACCGCCGCGTGCTCCGCGTCCTCTGTCGACGATGGTACTTCACGTGTCAGTGGCTCCAACGTGACCCCGCGCAGCCCATATCCAAGAAATCTCCGTTCAATCTCTACGAACGCCGCTTTCAGCACGTTTGGCACAGCTACGTCATTGCCGAATGCCGGGCATTCTGTGAGTCCCTCCGTCACTACCTCGTCCCGCCGTCCAAGGAAGAGACGTATGCGCTCAAGATGGGATTATGTCAATCCACCAACACCGGCATACGACCATCATTTGACGTCGCCGAGGCACGATCGGGGTATACTCTCGATAAAATCAATCGATGCGGAAACCTCCCGAATGTCCTGCTCACGGAGATGATGCAAGAACTTCGCTCCGAGATGTTCAGCGGTTATGGCCGGAAGCGTTGGCAAGCTGCATTGTATGGGGGCGGGCCAGGCTACGACGCCATTGGACTGGCGATCCTCAGCAAGTTCCTGCGTGTTCAGAAGGATCGGCATTTCCACGCAGTTGTGTATGATAATGAACCAGGCTGGGAAGACGTTGTTGGCGCCGTTGCGAAAACCATGGACCATCAGAATCTTTGGAATTGCTCGTGGTCTTTCCAGCACTGTGACATCACCGAGTCTCTCAAGGCGACGGTGAACGATTCCGTTCGACGGGATTGTTCCAGGACCAACATCTTTGTGTTTTCATTCGTCTGCGTGGAGAACTTCCAGCTCCTCCAGGGCTGCGACTTTGTCTTTCTCCGGGATGTCTTTGCCGGTGCAGCTGTTGGGAGCTTGTTCTTCTTCACGGATTCGACACACCGTCTTTGGCCGATTATCTGGGGGGTCGCCAACCGCGCTGGAGTGTTCCGGCTCTGGGTGCCCCATGCGAGGGGCTGCCATTACGCCCTCGTGATGAAGAAGCTCCCGCCAATGCAGGACCCCTCCACGTTCCGATGGTACGCCGAGTCGATGACCAGATTGAATGAGTTCACCAAGCACCTTCGCCTGCAGGAGGTGTCTCTAAACAAACTCGCCCATCATGGTGCCGCACAGAGGAAAAACCATTGACCCAAATAGAGGTTACGTAATCGTATTTAAGCGAGTACAAGTATTTTGGGCATCTTTGTCTGGGTTGTTGTCTCTGTGGAGGAGCTGTCAGCGGTTTTATCCACCACGCTGTTGGCTTTTGTGTGTGGTGAACAAGCCAAAACCGCGTATTTTCGTGAGGGACCAACGTGGCTTGTGCGTTGCTAAAGGAGCATCCCCGCTTCTCCCCGGTCCCCTCGTTACCAATCCCATCGAGCCGATAGCCGCTCGCAACATACACGCCGCGAGATCGAGTGTCCACCCTCAGGATCCAGATCCGGGAAGAGGTAACGTGGGCGTGTTCCACTTGTGTGGAGGATGCGAGTAGGGCCCTTCTCACTGATGTTGCTCTCCTCTTCCTCCTCCTCTTGACCTCCTTCGTGTCCCCTCCTCTCCCCCCCACTCCCCTCCTCCGCTCTCCTCTCCTCTCCGCCCCTCCCCTCCCCCAAGGACTCAACAGCCCACTCGACACCATTGCTCCACACGATGACGGCGTCGCTCGTGCCCACCTCAGCCGAGAGCGGCTCCGATGATGAGAGCCCGCAGCAGATCTACGTGCGGATGATCCACAAGATGCTCAAGGACGAGCACCGCTCGCAGTTCGAGCCCACGATGAACAGCGCGATGCTCACGGTCCTCAACGACGACGCGGCGCTGGGGGTCTTTGCCAGCTACATCACCCGCGTCCAGGGCCACGACGTCGAGCGGGAGCCGATCCTCGATGGCCCCCGCGAGGTCTCCGTGGCGACGTCGCCCCCGAACACGACGCGCGTGGTCAGCGACGAGGTCACGCCGGAGCTCGTGGCCTCGTACCGCGCGACCATGCTCCTCACGGGCGACGAGGCCTCGGAGGCCGTCGTGGGGTTCCTCAAGAAGAAGGCCAAGCTCCTGGTCAAGTGCCTCTTCCCGATCTTCCAGGCCAACGCCCACGGGGACCTCCGCCACGGCTGCCGGGTGCTCGACCACCTCCTCCGCCACGCGCTCGATGACGTCTACGAGGTCCTCGGCCGGACCCCGGGGACCGTCAAGCGCTACATGGGCGCCATGCTCCCGCACCTCGAGCACGCGCCCGTGGCCGAGGCCTTCTTGACGCTCATCTGCAAGCCCCACAATGCCGCGTTGATGCGCTACTACGCCGTGACCCCGCAGAAGAAGTGGCAGTTCTTCCGGGCCCTCAGCGAGTGGAAGGTCCTCCTCGTCCTCGCCGAGCACGTCCACGGGGCCCGCTACACGGAGGCCCACAACGTCGCCGCCGCCGATGTCTTCCTCGAGCTCCTCGATCGGCTCTCGGCCGATGATAATGGCGCGCTGCTCCTGCAGCCCGTGGCCTTTTGCCCGGAGCTCCTCGAGGGGCTCCTCGACACGGCCGTGGACCCAAGCGCCACCCGCAGCCAGGGCCAGCGGACCGCCGCGATGCGCTGCGTGCTGCGACTGCTCCAGCGGAGCGCCGACCAGCGGGTCCAGGGGCCCCCGACGTCCCCGTACCAGTCGTTTGGGTCGACGGTCGTCAACTTGGTCCCCAACCAGCTCGAGCCCCTGCGCCACCAGATCTTCCAACTGGGGATGAAGAACATGGACAAGATGCTCCAGTACCTCATCCAGCGCTACCGGGATCAGCAGAACATCGAGATGGACCTGTCCTCGGACAAGCCCCTCCCGGAGGGCGCCGTGCGGCACACGGCCTACGTCGTCAAGGTCCCCTTCACCGAGTTCCGGCTGACCCTCGTCGATGCCATTGTGGAGCTCGTCTCGTACAACCCGGATCTCCTCGGGAAGCACTTTGATGCCGAGGTCTGGCGGGTCCTCGTCACGTGGTTCTTTGAGTATGCCCACAACAACTTGTACCACGCGGCATTCTATCATCTGGTCTTTATCGCCCTCCGGAACGATAACCACGCGGCGCTCGAGGTCCTCGTGAAGAAGCTCAAGTTGATCTCGCTCTTGGTCGAGCATTACCGGAATGACTCGGTGTGCACCAGCAACAAGGGCTACATCCTCCAGTGCTGCAATGCCATCCGCCTGCAGGCCGCATCCCAGCCCCCGGATGCCTTTTTGCGGAATTTCCTCCAGTCGCACATCGTTTGGCGCAGCTTTGAGCCGGAGCTGCGCGAGTTGACGACCAAGATCTGCGATCATGGGCTCGGATTCAACGTCCCGCAGCCCATGCGACCAGGGAGCTACCTCCAGAAGGACACGTGGCAGCTGATGGACGAGGAGCGCGGGATTGATCACGGATCCGAGTTTGCCAAGTCGTTGGGTTTTTTCGACGACGTTGCATGGCCTGATGAGCCCCTCGGGAATGAGTCGTCCAAGAAGAAGAAGAAGAAAAAGAAAGGCAAGAAGAAGGCCGCGAGTGAGAATGGAACTGAAGGCGACGACCATGACGACGAGCACACGGAGGGCTCGGTCGCGGCGTCCGAGGACTCGGAGGTCACGGAGGATGGTCACACTGATGAGCATGATGGCGAGGACGCGGATCACCACTCGACGGCACAAAGCAACGGCGACGGATCGGGCAAGAAGAACAAAAAGAAGAAGAAGAAGAACAAGGGGAAGAAATAGGAGGGCGATTGATCCAGTCCACTTTCAAGTCCCCCGCCCCCCCCCTCCCGGGTGACCAACCCCGGTCGATTTCCAGATTCTTGTATCCATAACCGGATATCGACTGCGCGGGGCTCGGATCCGGCGGGCTTGTGCATAGGAGACCACTGCAGCAGGTGGACGAGAACCCTCTCGTGAGGGACGACACGCCACGATCACCTGGCAGTTTAGTTAGACGCTAGAGAAGGCTCTGCGGAGTAGTAAGTAGGTTGTGGGTGGATGCGTGCGGCGGGGGCGACCCGCAGCAACTTGGAGAGTTTGAAAAGAAAGACGTCGTAAGCAGCAGCTTGTTGACTCACTCTCGACGTCGTTATTACTTGTACGTGTGTGTTGTGTCTATCGAAGTAGAATTAGTATTACCTGCGAGGAAAAAACTACGACATGCTGGACGACGACGCCCCCAAGTACTACAAACCACCGTGTTTCTTCCGTCCAACTACGCTTCCTCGATGACGACGCTGACCTCCTTCTCGCTGACTTCGCTGTTGATGGTCACGCTGTTGGAGGAGCTGGGCTTGTTGGGCTTGGCATTGCCGTAGTTCACGCCCAGGACGTCCACGCCCGTGGAGGGATCGACCATGCGATAGCGGTCGTTGCGTCGGAGGCCGATGAAGCAAAAGGCCGCGAGCATGGCCCCCATGTGCCAGACGCTGTGAATCTGTACGACAGCAGGGTAATCAATGCGTGAGCAACAAGGGCGGCGTCGCCACGGGCAGGCAGACACGAGACGACCCACAATCCAATAGTTGGTCGGCGACGACGTGAACCAGCAGCCGAGGGCCGAGAACCACAGGACCCCACCGAGGATCCCATAGCGTCGGTCAAAGTTGTCGCTGCGGAAGAGGAACGACTTGAAGGCGCTGTGATGATAGATAGTAGTGAGCGTCAGTCCGTTAATCCATCGTGACAAACAAAACAGCACCAGGCTACAACGAGCAACGCACATCATCTTGCCCTTGCCGATGCGCTGGGCGCCCATGACAAACTGCCACCATGGGGGAAAACAACGAGTCAGTCCGATGTTCCTTTGACGACGACGACGACGTCGGCATTGCAAAACGCACATAGTAGACGAGCGTGACCGAGAACTGCAGGACGCAGACGGCCCCGATGGCGACCCAGTTGGCCATGGACGTGGCGTTGTTGGTGGCCATGACGATGGTCAGGAGGAAGAGCACGGTCTGGATCCCGGCCTTGGCCTGCTTCCGGGCCCCCGAGAGGTGCACCGAGAGGAGCATGATCATGTTGAACGACAGTGCAAAGTCCATCTGCTGGAGAAACTTGTACGGGAGGAGGCACGCGACCTCGACGTCGCACGTGTGGTAGATGGCCGAGATGAGCCCCGTGGCGAAGAAGAGCACGGCGTCGACTGCGCTCAGGTTGGCAGGCAGGCAGATCGGGAGGCAGGCAGGCACCACAAAACAGTCAGTCGCCCGGTTCGCAAACAAACAAGCAAACCCCATGCACACACGTACGGTAGAGCTTGCGGCGGCACGAGAGGAACGTGACCGGGAGGATGGCCGCGTTGGAGGCGATGAGGAGCAAGATCTGGTGCGAGCGGAACTTGGCCTCGACTGTCGGGGTGTCGCAGTGCTCACCGCCAAAGCCATAGTGGCACGAGCACTCGCCGTAGACGAGCCCCCGGTAGGTCCGGGACATCTCGCACTGCCCGTGGCCGCTGCAGGCGCTCGGGGCGCAGGCGAATGTCCGCATCGAGACATCGACGGCCCAGAAGCTCTGGTTCCGACTGCCCCCCGCGTGCTCGGGGAGCCCCAGGAGCCCCGAGTCGGCGACCACGAGCACGTGCCACGGGCCCACGCGGGGGAACACGATCGGGGCCCACTTGTACGACTGCACGGCGACCTGCCAGTCCGTCGAGGTGTTGTCCGCGCGGTCCACGGCGACGGCCCCGGACGAGTTGAAGTGGTAGTCGAAGAGCGCCGGCGTCGCGTAGCCCCCGACCCGGGCGTAGACCTGGAAACTCGGGACATTGGCCGTCACGAGCGCCCGGAGCTCGAGGTTGGCGCCCGCATACATGGCCGGGAGCGTGGCGAGGTAGCCGACGACCGGGCGGGTGCGCTCGGGGGGGCCCGTGGGGCCCTCGTCGCCCCCGACGACGGGCTGATCGGCGGAGAACAGGGCATCGAGGTCGGCGTCGCCCTTGAACGGGTCGTCCCGGAGCTCGCTCATCCGCGAGATCGTCAGCCCGCAGAGATCGACCACCGGGCCCCCATTGACCCCGGGGAGGACCGCGTTGGCCAGCAGCGAGCAGTCGCGGGCGTGCGAGGCCGTGAGCTTGAAGGCCACGCCCGTGCTCGCGACGCACGAGGACTCGCGCGGGGGCCGACCCGAGACCTTCACGGTCCAAGAGCTGCAACGAAAGGACACAACGCAAGACGCTGAGATTCTGCTGCTCGCTTGCGAGCAACGTCAGAGACAGACAGATGCAGTACCCGATCTGCGGGGTCGTGATCCGGAGATCGACCGAGCGCTCGCCGCTGCCGGCGGGGATGGTCGCCACCTGCGCATAGTCGCCGCTCTTGACGTCATTGAGATCGAGGAGTCGGGCCCCGGCGACCACGCGCAACTCGGAGTCGGCCGAGGTCGTGAGCTGCAAGGAGTACGTAACGGCAAGGCCCCCGTGAGGCGACGGCCACTGGACGCGGAGGCACAGGTGAATGCCACGGGACACACGTATACGTACACTCAGCGTGAGGTCCCATTCCGAGCTCGCGACGTCAAACGTGTAGTAGATCGCATCCTCGGCGTTGTCGATGCAGCCCTCGTTGCCTCCATGGTCGGGAAAGTAGGGGGCGACGTTGCTGGTCGTCGGGGTCACGATCGGGGCCCCGGGAAGCTTGGGGATGTTGCAGCGGTTCCCCGTGCGCGTGGGGTCCGAGCAGCCAAAGTAGTAGACGTCGAGGTAGTAGAAGAGCTTGCTGTACGAGCCGACAAAGGCCGTGAGGGACTCGAAGAGCGTCCCCCCGAGGAGGGTCATGTAGTAGCGACCGCTCTGTCGAATGAGCATTTCAGGATGAGCTCCAAGCTTTGCGAGTCCTTGGACCCGAGCAAGCAGTGCCCCCCGGACGTACCCGGAGGTTGTCGACCTTGAGCGTGTAGTAGTCGTCCGTGACGTTGAGCTCCAGGAGCTGCTCATAGTCGCCGCTGGTTGGGAGCCCGCCGTACTTGATCAGCATCGTCGGGCCCGGGACCTTGTCGAGCTCGCCGCGATTGAACGTCACAAACACCCGAAAGGCATCCTCGGGAACGTCAAACTCAAAGTACTCGACCCCATCCGGGCGCACGCGGCCATACTACGATGCGCAAAAATGCATCGAGAAGCGTCAGAACCACCAGTAACTACTACGTATTCGGTGCGTCCAAGGTTTCAGGCGCCAACAAGCCCAACGCACCTGAAATTCTCTCCACGTTCGGACCGTCGGATCCCGATCGGCATTGCATCGTGGGGTATGGAGGAGGGTCAACGCGAGCGCGAGGGCCAGCACGACCAGCGTCAGTGGCTGTCGGGTCGTCGTCGTGCTCCTGGGCATTGATTGTGGCGGGAGGGAGGAGCGTTTGGTGGCGTGGTTCGCAGTTTATGACGCGCTCTCGCTGCGGTTGCAGTCGTCAACTGTGACAATGAGTCGGTGGCGATCCCGTATCCTCCCGCACTGGCTGCAGCAGAAACGTTTGCAGACGAGAGAGAAGAACCCCCCAGCAGCAGGGGTGGGTGGATGGCCGTTGGCCCGAAAAGCACTGGGCGAGAAGCGCGCGAAGAAGGCGAAGAAGGGGAGAAACACGCCGAGCCGCTTCTTTCTCGGACTTGGCCGTTTTCCCAACGCCCTTGGCCCCAAGCGGCACGAGGAGGAGGTGGATGATGATGACGGTGCTGTGCTCGCTGCAGTTGGCGCGCGCAGCCATGACTGAGTTATGAAACGAACGTCAAGGCATGAGGCGTCGAGCACTGGATCAGGCGCGCAGCAAAGTCGCCAAACGAACGTCGTTTCGGCTGAGGAGGCGTGGGGGGCGATGTCACAGCGCGGACGGTGCTCCTAGGAGAGGGCGAGCTAAAGAGGTCCAAGGTACCGGTCGAGCGAGCACGGATCAAGGGCCTGCGACAGACACACACACACAGGAGCGCCTCTTGCTGTTTGTACGTGTAATCGGCCGCCCCCCTATCCACTGTCCTACGTCTTCCACCTTCGCACTCATCGACCCACGACTGGACACGCAGGGCTCGGAGATTTGGATACTGGGCGCGCGCCAAGGGGCTACCGCGGGGCTGATCGGTCTCGAGGGGTTATCAGCACCGCGAGCTGAAACGCCTCTCAGCGCACACGTTGCGTGCCTCCTGGGCCACGCCATTCACGACATCAGTGGTAGTGAAGAAGAGACGCCTGCGACCTCCCTCACACTCAGCGCCCGGGCTTTGGGGCAGCGTAGCAGCAGACGACATGGGCAGAGGCAAGAAGGACTCGAGTCGCCCGGCGTCGGCGACGGCGACAGCAGCAGCCGGGGCGCTGAGCCTGGATCTCGAGCTCGACGTCGCGGGCGCCGGGCCGTCGAGTGTCTCCCGGGCCACCAGTTCGGGGACCTCGACGCCGAGCTCCCCAACGCGTCGGGTGCTCGTCCAGAGCAACCGCAATGGCCCCCGGGGTGGGGCCGTGGGGGCCCTGGACCTCGACAAGCTCGAGAGCCTCGCCCCGAGCAAGAGCGATCTCCTCGCGCCGCCTTACTCGCCGCGCAATGACGCCCAGCTCGGGGGCTACCCCCCGGACTGCGGGACCCGGGAGCACAAGTACCTGTCGTACGCCAAGGTCCGCCACGAGCGCGGGCAGACGCACCCGATGAGCTTCTCGACGACCGAGGTCGATGCGATCGGGAACCCCGTCCCGGAGGCCTACGCGCTCGGGACGGACTTTGGGGCCCACTCGTTCCACCGGCTCCCGACGGACTCGTTCGTCCTGAGCCAGTATGGCATCGGGATGACGCTCTACTTCAAGTACCTCAAGGTCATGACCTGGCTGTTCTTCATCCTCGTGCTCCTGAGCCTCCCGTCGCTGCTCATCTACATCGTCGGTGGGGCCCAGTCCTTGGAGGAGTTCACGATGCTCGCCCGGCAAAACTTCCCCCTCGTCCTCGGGATGACGACCATCGGCCACCTCAAGGACTCGAGCAGCGCGTGCGACCAGGTCGTCGACGGCGATGTCCTCTCGCTGGCGTGCCCCGCGGGGGAGATCGGCTTCCTCCGGGCCGTGTACTCGGCCTACGACGCCCAGGGCTCGTGCGGGTGCCCCGAGATCAACAAGGTCGCCGAGGGCAATGGCCAGTGCCGGGGGCGGCCCATCACCACGTGCGCCGCGGGCAACGCGCAGTGCACGACGGTCTGCCGCAAGGACGACTACGGGTGCTTCCTCGGGGTCCACCCGGTCTCCCAGTGGCCGTGCTGCGCCACGGCCCTCGACCCCGGGACCCAGCGCCCGGACTTTGATGCCATGCGCATCCGCTCGACGCCCGGCTGCGGCTCGACGAGCGCCCAGGCGATCGTCGCGGGGCTCTGCCTCGGGAAGAAAAGCTGCTCCTTCAACGTCAGCGAGGCCCTCACGTACAAGTGGCAGATCGACGCAGCACTCGAGACCACGTGCCCCGAGGCCTCGACGGTCGTCGGGGACCACTGCGAGGCCCGGCTCACGGACGACAGCGACTTTTCCCAGTGCGACAACTCCCTCCGGGGGCTCATCGTCTACGCCCGGTGCTTCACGACCCGCATTGACCTGTCCAATGAGTGGAGCCTCAAGATCATCGGCTGGGACTCGATCAGTGTACGACACGAACCTTGGGTTTCTAGAGTTGGTGGGGCTTACGTGGAGTGACTGACGTACGGACTGACGGATGGATGCTGCTGCTGCTGCTGCTTTTGTTTGTGCCCCAACAGCGCAAGGACTTTTTGGGCCTCGCGGTCGGCTGCGACATTGCCTGCAGCCTGTGCTTCTTCTGCACGGTCCTCTGGATGAAGCGCAAGGAGAAGGAGAACGTCGCGCGCATCACCAAGAACCAGATCAAGGCCATGGACTACACGGTCCAGCTCATGCACGTCCCGAGGCACCAGGACGTGCAGCAGCTTCGCGAGGACGTACGTGCCACCACAGAGCGAATGTCCACCCCCCACCTGACGCGCTGTTTTGACGGACGTGTTCGTCCCTGTGCGGTGTGGAATAGATCCGCGAGCACCTGGAGCGGATCCTCTCCGATGCCCCGCGGTTCGCCAAGGACGTGGAGCGGATCCGCATCGCCGACATCCAGTTCGGGAAGAGCACGTCCGGCCACCTCGAGCTCCTCCGGGAGCGCGGGCGGGTCGTCCGCAAGCTCGAGGTCGCCCAGCAGCGCCTGGAGAAGGTCCGGCTCCTCCAGAGCCGCCTCTCGTCGTGGGCCTTCGCCCGCAAGCTCAAGAACCACGAGAAGATCGCGACCAAGCTCGAGCACCGTCTCGCGCGCCGGGATGCCCGCCTCGCGCGGTGGAACGCCCGCCACAAGAGCCGCGAGGGGGCCAAGGCCGTGACGGCGTTCATCACCTTTGAGGAGGAGGAGGGGTTCCACCGGTGCCTGACCGAGTACCCGGACCTCGGCTTCCTCTACCGGCTCTTCCAGCCCTCGCACAAGCGCCTCCACGGCAAGCGCCTGCGCTTCCGCCCGGCCCCGGACCCCACGGACATTGTCTGGGAGAACCTCCACCATCCTTACGTCGAGCGGATCCTCCGCCAAGTGGTACGTGCCTGAGTGCCCGAGTGCCTCGTGCCTGCGCCGTTAAAGCGATCCTCACGGTCCTTATCGTGCTGCTGCCTCTGAGGCAGATCGTCGCGCTGATCACCCTCGCGGTGCTCTTCGTGAGCTTCATCCTCATCCTCCTGGCCAAGCTCCAAAAGACCCGCGTCGAGCGGCAGTTTGGGCGCCCGAGCAGCTGCCCCGCGGGGGTCACCAAGGACGACGTCATCGCCGATGAGCTCCAGAAGCAGATCGGCCTCGTGCCGTACAAGGCCCTCGTCGAGTGCTACTGCAAGAACGTGCTCATGACCCACAGCTTCACCGAGATGACCCGGGAGGTCTTTGTCAACCCCGGGACGGGGACCGAGGCCCGCTACTGCCAGTCCTGGGCCACGTCCTTCCTCACGACCCAGGCGCTGTCGGTGCTGTCGGTGCTCATGGTGGTCGTCATCAACGTCCTCCTCGCGCGGATCCTCAATGTCCTCGTGACCCTCGAGAAGCACCACACGCAGTCCGGGCAGGTCGTCTCCCGGGTCACCAAGGTCTTCCTTGCGCAATTCTGCAACACGGCCATCCTCCTCGTCATCATCAACGCCAACCTCGACTACTTTTTCGAGAACAGGACCATCTCCCTCCGCTCCTTCCCGATCCTCAATGGCAAATACGCCGACTTCACCCCCGGGTGGTACAATGACGTCGGCGTCGCGCTGATCCTGACGATGATCGTCAATACGTTCAGCCCCCACGTTTACGTCGTCATCAACTACCTCTCACTCGAGTTCCGGCGCTTTGCCGACCGCGGGTACTCGTTCGACTACTCCCGGACCCGCCAGGACAC
>JAADYI010000254.1:0-22914 GCA_023338185.1 Lagenidium sp. CBS 127285
CACGGGCGTTGACGATGGCGGCGGTGTTGGCGTAGGTGATGCTGAAATCTCACCGGAATGCACGTTTGGCGCTGCCTTCACCGCCCCGCGAGTGCTCTTGAGCCAGCACGTGCCACCGAGGTAGTCGGACCATGAGTACGCTTTGCAGCCGCGAATCTGCGAGCACTTTGCGCAGCAGGCCTCGGGGTTGATCCCGGCGATATTTCCGATGTCATTCCCAATGTAGTCCGTCCCGGGCTCGGCGCGGCACGTCCCGGGATTGGCCGCGGCCAACACTGCCGAGTGGGTCTTCCCGTTCGCCACCGATCCGGTCTTCTTGCTCTTCAGCCAGCACGTTCCACCGTTGTACGAGGACCACGTGAAGGCCCCGCAACCGGTCCACCCTTCGCACTTGGCACAGCAGTCCCCAGGCGTTGGGGCGAGGACGCTGCCAATGTCGTTCCCGAGATAGTCAACGCCCTGCTCAATCGCGCACGTGCCGTCTGCGAGCGCCTGGCGCTGCGTCGAATTTGAGGGCACGGTCGTCGGCGAGGTGTCCCATTCGAACGCCCACGCGCGTGCCCTTGCACGTGCCGACGCCGCCAAAGCAGCAGTAGCAGCAGCGGTGGCGGGACCGAGACCGGCGAGTCCGAGGGGGATCCACGCGATCACCAGCGTGGCGAGACGCATCGGTGGGTGAGAGTCGTTCGGGTCTCACGAGGTCTCCTCTGCAGATTGCCGAATGCAACGGCGCCGTGCGGGGGTGTCGTCTCGGAGACCCGCTGACCAGTCGCCGTAGGGATTTCACTTGTCGCTCTATGTATCGACACGACCCCTCAACCGACAGGCGCCGACCCCACAGCCGACCATTTGTCTGCGGGTCGTCATGGACCTCCACAACATGGCGCCCCGCCGCTCCCCAGGGACCAGCGCCGAACCATCTTGGGATTTGTGTCTGAGCCCATGCGCATTGCCGAGGTTGTCGGAACCCTCGATCGGACATACGTCAAAGGACGATAGATGCAGCAACAGAGTGCACCCGGTACTTCCCATCCAACCAACCCAGCCCAAACGCCCGACCTTTGATGAAATACAGCCCAACACGGGAGATGAAGATCGGGTTCACGCTCAAGAAGGCCAAGAAGCCGACGCTCGGGGCCCCGGGGGCGGCGGTCAACGGGGAGGCCACCAGCGGGGGCCTCCGGGGGGCCTTCGAGGCCACGGCCAAGGTCGACCCCACGGCCCAGCGCGTCTACGTCACGGACTTTGACCCAACGGCGGTCGCAGGGGCCGTTGGGGCCGACGGCGAGGTGCGCCCGGCGATCGTCATCCCCTTGATCAAGGCCAACGCGTGGCAGTCGTCGGCAGATGATGAGGCTGCGTCACCGTCGTCGACACGACCGACGCCATCAGCGGCAGACGTGGGAGGCGAGGGCAAGGACCTCTCGGCCGACGAGCTCGCTGCGCGTGCACTCATCGCCGAGGCCACGGGCGCACAGCAGGACGGCGACGCGGCAGCGGCATCCTCGACGCTGGTCATCCCCATGGCGTCCGTACCTGCAGAGGAAGCGGAGGACGACGAGTCGGAGGAGGACGCGGCGCGGCGGGCGAAACGGGCCGCGCTCTTCAACTTCGATGGGACCAAAAAGGACCCCGCGGCGGTGCCGATCCTCCAGCAGAACGCTGTCCCGGGGATGGACGCGCTCGCGGACGTGACGGACAAGTACCGGCACGATGTGTCCCTGCGCCCGGATGCGCTGGATGTCCACAGTGGCGTGTACGAGGCGATACCGATCGAGGAGTTTGGCGCGGCGATGCTCCGGGGCATGGGCTGGAAGGGCTCCGTGGACAAGGACGCCGAGAGCGCCGATATCAAGCCCCGACACAAGCTCCTCGGGCTCGGCGCCACTGCGAAACCCCCCATGCCCGGTGAGGACCCCCGCCGCACAGGCCATCGCCGGAACCCAACCGGACTATCATCCGGAGCGGAGCCTACTCGGAGCAACGGACTCAATCGAACGCGGCGAGATGATCGGCAGGAAGACACGGGCGCCAGTAGCCGCAGCCGGCGCCCACGAGATAGCGAACGGAGTCGAAGTCGGGACAGTCGTTCACGACCCAGTCGACACGAGGCAGAGAACAGGTCTCGACGGGATGATCGCGAGGACTCACGGGACCGACGCACTCGGGAGCGAAGTCGAAGTCGCGAGCACCGTCGAGACAAGAGCAGCCGCGAGGGCAGTCGTCGACGTAGCCGCAGCCGCGATCGATCGGACGACCGCCGGCGCAGCCACCGACGGTAGGTTACAGGGTCAGCATGGAGAACAGGACAGCCGTGGAATAGATTACTATTGATACAGAGCCACCCGAGGTCGTTTACACTTCACCCAAAGGGGTCGACGTGCCGACACGGGCTCACAGACGTCGCGGTGACGGAGTGGACCCGCCGATGAGAGACGTGTCGAGTTTGACGGGAAGCGGGGGGATCGTGTTGCAGATATCGCCTATGCTGGTGGCATGAGGGGGCACCGTGAGCGCATACGTGGTCTCCGGGAGCTCTTAATGCAAACGAGAATCACACGTACGCAGCCATCAACGTGTGGCAGTTGTCTCGGAACTTGAGCATGTACTCGCGGTTCTCACTTCCCTTGCCGTTCAGGAGATTGGTGCGGATCGTGTTGATCGCGAGGACGTTCTCCTGGAACATGACCGTCATCTGCGCCTCATCAAGTGGCTGCGACGGCGACTCATTGATGTCCAGCTAGAGGGGGGAATGAACGGAAAAAGGAGATGATCAACGAAGCAGTCAAGATCATCGAACACAATGGTCAAACGACGCTGCACAATAGCAACCTGAGTGGTGGCCGGCTCCATGCGCATGCGCTTGGCGTAGAGCTCTCGGCCAGGGGATTTGACGGTGGTCATCGCCGACATCGATTTGACCTTGAAGGCGACGTCTCGGACGCCTTTACCAGGAATGGCCGCGGCGATCTTGATGTAGCGGGTGACGTTGTCGTAGGCATCCGCGGGGTACTCGTCGAGGCCGTGGTGAAGGAGCTGGAGCTCCTGGGGGGTCCACAGCGCGTGAGCCGTCGAGTACACGACACTCGGGGAGATGGAGGGCAGGTAGTCCCCCGCCGATGGGAGCGAGGTCGCGCCGGATGTTGCGGCGGGCGTGTTCATCGCCGACGGCGGGTACGGACTCGGGAGCTGCGTCTCGACGACCATGGCCGTTGGGGCCGGGGTCGATCCCCGACTCGCGGGTGCCCCACGATGCGGTACCGTCGCACCGCGAGCCTCCTGTCGGAACGAGCGCATGTGGTTTTGGCTTCGAGCGACGGACAAATTGACCGCCAGCTTGCAGTCATTGGGCAAGGCACTGCGTCCTTTCGCGGCTGAAAAAAAAGGTTTTAAACAGGTCAGAAAGAATCACCTGAACCGCAAAACCAACGGGGATTGGTCAAAACCACGAGAGAAAGCGATCTTTGGATAGAAAACAACGGCAAATCAATGGAAAAAGCTGATGGTGTGATGATGACGACCCGCCGCAGCGCCATTGCTGCTGATGACGATGCGCGGCGGTGTCGTGGGTCAGTAGGAGATGTTCTGGCCGTTCATCGAGATCGACGGGCGCCTCGCATACTGCCCGCTGGCGGAATTTGGCACACGGAACCTCCGTGAGGGCAAAGACATTTACGCCAAGGTGGTCCTCGCGCAGCCCCTCACGGCCCACGTGCGACTTCACAATGCCCTGCAGGCCGTCGATCGGATCGTCGTCGTCGAGCGCGGGAGGTGCGACTTCATGACCAAGGTCCTCATCGCCCAGGCCGCGGGGGCCGTCGCCGTGATCGTGGCCAACACGAACCGCGACGATCCCCACGAGGCCTTCGTCATGGACGCGGGCCGGCGGTCGGACACGGAGATCTCATCGGTGCGGATCCCAGCGGTCATGATCTCGCATACGCAAGCGACAACGATCTTTGAGCAACTTCGGGAGAGCTACCTGGACCGGCGGGACTACGCCCTGACCATCAAGTTCCTCGGTGCACACACAGCAGCCTTTGTCATGGAGCAGCTCGAGATCGCGGACAAGAAGCACCGCCAAGACGAGGAGGAGAATCAAGCACAAGTCGCACGCGAGCATCAGCAAAAAGAAGCCGCCGAGACCTTGCGCAAGCGGCTTGCAACGATAAACGACAAGAACCCGGTCGTCTCGACGGAGGTGTCCACCGCCTCGTCGGCATCTGCCGGATCATCAGCGCCAGTGCCCAGGCGGAATCGAAAACCCTCGGATCGAGTCAGTGAAGAGCATTTTGACACGCTATCCATCGCATCTAGCGTCGGTCCTTGTGACAACAATCACCGAGTGCTGAGCCCCAGATTGTCTCACTGGTGTCCAATGACCTCGGCTGTCCTCGTTGTCGACGTTCAAAACTATTTTGTCCTTGAGGACAATGAAAAATGTGTGTCGTCGCACTCCCCCGTGGATGTGGACTTCTACAAGCGGTTGAAAATGGCCGTGATTCCCAATATCCAGGACATACTGTTGGCCTGTCGAGCATGCGACGGACTTGAGATCTTGTACACGGTGGTCGAAAGCGCCACCAAGGACGGTCGAGACTGCAGCCGAGCGCACAAACACGCGGGGATCCACATCCCGAAGAATGGATTCGGTGCAAAGATTTTTAGTCGAGTGGCCGCAACGGACGATGACATTGTGATTCCTCGAACGGGCATCAAGTACGTCGCCGTACTCAATACATCTGGATATGATAGCCTGACGTATGTGTGACACAGTATCTTTGAGTGCACCAACATCGACTACATACTCCGAAATCTTGGCATCTCACATTTGATCGTGTTGGGAATCTCGACACTCAACACCGTGCAGATAATTGCCCAGACAGCTCTCGATCGGGGTTACCAGGTATCGCTGATTCGGGATGCTATCACTGCCGAACGTTTGAGCCTCCACGACGAGCTCTTCGTTCACTGCGAAAGACTTGGTGGTCGCATTCGCGACGCACGAGGTTTTGTTCGAGAGCTCCAAGGCTTCCTGTGCGAGAGTGACGGATCTTACGATCACGACTCGTCCTTGTTTGACTCGCTACCTTAACAATAGGCTCAATTCAACAGAGCTTTCACCACAGTCATCCCAAGTTGTAACCACTTATCTTTAATTGTCATGCTCAGAGGTGAATATGGCTGTAGCCGATCAAACTGACAAGTGAGCCAAACAACTTGGCGGAGAAGTGGAGACTGCATGTGTGCCACCGATCAAGACGACACGGCTGGAACTGAGCCCCTTAAAGGCACCATCGAAGCGCTCGCCCCAGCAAATGTAGTCGACGCCACCGTCATGGTTGTTACTGCGGGTCCTGTCGATGGAGACCCACTCGGACAGAAGTCGGAAGTAGTGGTGCCAGACTCGGCGCGAAGTGATGGATTTGGTGGATTCCTGTGGAAATTTCCGTCAGAAGGAAGCAATAAGAATCCAGGAGATAATGCGGATGTTCCAGACAGGGACTCGCTGGACGATTATCCGCGACAGTGCATAGTCTGTCGCGCTTGGGTATCGAGCTATGCGAACGAGCGACGGCACCTGAGGATTTGCGCCAAAGATGTGAACACAAAAATTGACGAGAATCAACAACAGATCAAGTTGGGTACACCCCGCAGGTTCTGGTGCGAGGTCGACAGTTCATTGTCACGTCTACAGTGGCGACCAGAGGTTGAGAGTGCACAAGATACAACGCTCTGTTGCATTCCATTCGTATCGATGGCTCGCATCACCACTGGTGATGATCCAGTTGATAGCCTACACATCTACACCACGGAAGGCAGGCAGATCGTATTTCAGCATCGAAATGATTCGAGTGCAAGTCGAGTGTCACCAGGAGTGCGAGAGTGGTGTGAATATCTTCGAGTCCTTAGTTCGTTCACTCGCGAAACGCCACGATTTGGTAGAAACGATGATGTCAAAGCTTGCGGCGTCGAGTCTGATACGACAGACGAGCGCAAGGATGGTGATGAAAACAACATCCTTCTTGCCCAGATCACTCGTGCCATGACGAGATGTGACGTTGCGGGTCTTGAAGATTTGCTCTCTCTGGAGGACGAACACGCATTGGGTCGAAATATTCGTGATACGCGTGGAAATTCACTCCTGATGATTGCTATTCGATGTGGAGCCAATGAACATGTTGTCCGGAAGCTGCTCAATGTGTTCGTGGATGTCAACGCCAAGAATTCCGAGTACGTGGTTGCGTTTGAGTTGTTGTTTTTTTTTGCCATCAGCTGAGTATAAATTTCATGATGAGACAGTGGTGAGAGCCCATTGCTACTGGTCGCTGCTTCCGGAGAACTCACGCAACTCCAGGTTCTGCTTCATGCCGAAAGTATTAAGGTAAATCAGCGCTGCGCGCTTGGCGCAACCGCGTTCCACGCTGCGGCCAACGCCGGTTCGGTGTCGGCGATGCGGCTCCTCTGCGCCTCGGGGGCCAATGCATCGATGGTCGACGAAAATGGCTGGACAGCTCTCCACTATGCTGCAGCCTGTGCGAGTGGACTCGATGCCGTCCGCTTTCTGTGTGAACTCGCTCCCGATCTCCTCGACCGACCTTGCACGATGGGCAACACGCCGTTGCATGTGGCGGCGGGCTACGGTTGTGAGGACAACGTCCGGACGCTCTTGGAGACCGCTGCTAACCCTCATGTGCTGAATTCGGACGGTCAGACGGCGTATCACGTGGCTTTACAGAGCCACCACATCCACTGCGCGGTGCGAATTCACGAGTATATGAGCAACCCGCCTACCATGTACGAGCAACCGACACCACGTTTCCCGATCAAGGCGGATGAAATCACTCCCGTCGAGTATGCGACTTCGACTGCCTGCGTGTACAGCGGGGGCTATAGCGAATGCCCGACGACTTCGTTGTGGTCCGAGTGCATGACCGACGATGGCTTGACGTACTTTTACAACCACGTCACTGGCGAATCGACATGGCATCGACCGACGGATCTCGGGTGTGCTGAGCAAGAGGGGTTCTCGGCAGGGGAGAGTCTGCCACAGTCAGCCCCGCTGCAGGGTTCACGAGCACCGTGCGCGGAGCAACCTATTGCGGAAAATGGCCACAAGCTCCCAGTGTGCCTCATCCCGCTAATTAGCCCCCTCGTTTCCCTGGACGACCCAACGGCCGCTGACAAATTCGACGCTAGGAGGCGCAAGGCGCGGGCTCAACGACGCTCCAAGCTCCTTAAGCATCGCTCTCGACGTCTATTTGCTGGGTCGGTGGCTCTCCATCCTCCAGACTCGTCGTTATCACCACCACCACCCCCGATTCGATTTGCTGCCTCGTCAATATATTAGCTTACTTACGATAAGTTTGGATCGGATTAGCCTACAAGCTAATAAAATGAGCACTTTCAAAGTTGTTCCAAGTGGGTCATGAAGAGCAACAAGATCGAGGCGACGACGGGGCCGACGTCGGCGGCCCCGGGGGTCACGGATGCGCTCGCGCACGAGGTCGCGGGTGCAGCCAACTCGTGGATGAAGTTGATCTCGTCGACGTTCCTCGGCGAGCAGTCGCTGTTCTCTTCCCGCAAACCGCCGATGTTGACGGTGGACAACACGCCCCGGGTCCAGCACCAGCGCATGCGGAATGGCTTTGACCACCCGCTCACGTTCAAGATCGCTCTCGTGGGTGGTTCCGGTGTGGTCCGTATCGAGCGTGAACGCGTATTTAGTTGAGGATTGGACCTAACGTGGCGGTCTGGGGGTGGGTACTCAGGGGAAGACGACGATCGTACGTCGCTGGCTCCAGCGCTCGTATCCGTCCACGTACTCACCGACGATCGGGGTGGACGTGCACACGATGAACTATAAGTACCGTGGGGAGGAGGTCCTCCTGCACCTGTGGGATGTCTCGAGCGTCGAGGCCGACAGCACGCAGTCGTCCCTTCATTCGCTTATCTGCGACGGCCTTGGTGGTATCTTCTTCGTCTTCAACGTCCACCGGGTGAGCTCGATTGCAGCCATCGACAAGTGGCGCCACAATCTTGCCAAGTTCATCTCGGCCATGGAGATCCCGTGTTTTCTTCTCTCGCATAAAGCCGACATGATTCAGAAGCGCATCATGGCCAGCGACGACATCGCATCGTATGTCAAGGTGCGGGTCTCACCTGACCATCGAGACTGGTAGTCGAGTATTCATATTAATGTGCATACTATTAGGCCGGGGGCTATCGGGCGTGGATGTGGACAGTCGGGCGGCCAAGCTTTGGAGAAAACGAGAAACATCCTGCAGTGATGGAGGCGCTTGAGCGTATGGTCGATCAAATGTGGCAGAACCGAGATACAAGACCGAATCCGAGTGCGCCAATCGTACGTGTTGTTTTGACGGGCTATGATGAACGTTTGTTGTTGTAAGCGCTTGTTCTTATCCGTGATTTCAATGTTGTGTCAGGGCATCCTCGATTCACGTGAAGGAGCACAGGAACTTCCTATTATTCACGTGGATCAAGAGTTGCACGAGTTTTCGGCGGCGCTGTTGCGAATTCCTACTCGAGCCATCACCACGCTCCCTCGCGATGAAAATTTGCTGCCGATCGAGGAAACGTTTGAACAGCAGCGCCAGTCGCCCCACCGACACGGTCAACCTCGTGGTAGTATCTATGGGGGTGAATGGATTCTGGGCCAAGATCGAGGAGCGTACCTGCATGTGACGGACGACAGCGTTGTCACAGATCACCCCGACACGGAAAGTGACGTTGATGCAGAAGAAAAAGAGGATCACGACGATACGCCCGATTCGTGTTCAACAACGGATCAGCGCGACGGAACGGTGATCGAGACGAATTCGACGAATGAGCAAGTCGACGCCCAAGCTGTGGAGTCGTCACATGTCGATGTCCACGATGTGGTCCAAGAAGAGCAGCCATCTCCGTCGACTGAGTCGAGTGACGATGATGCCTGGCGATTCTTTGCCGGGAGCATTAGTCGGCATCGCTCAGAAGAAATTTTAAGGTTGGATACCTCGGACGGATTTGGTAGGGTTGTATCCCTCACACATTCATGCGTGTCAGTGGCCGCGAAGAAGGAACATTCCTGCTGCGGCGGAAGGACGCACAGACTCTCGTCCTCTCCTACGTTGGACCCCAGCAAGTTCACCATGCGTTGATTGAATATGCAAACCAGCGGTACCATGTCGGTTCAGCAAAGGTAATTGTTTTCGAAATGGGGGACAATGACCAAAAACCGGGCATGCGCCTGATCTAGCTTTCATTGCAGTCCTCACAGGCCTCTTTCTCATCGCTGTATCGATGCCTTCGGAGTGTGCGAAAGTATGCACACCGGGGACTGATCTTTACTCGAAATGTCGAGTTTCGTGTTGTGAACAAAGAGGAGATGGCGCTGACTGAAGAGCACAATCCTCCGCGGTCACCAGTCTCGCGACAGGCTGTGCCGCCAGGGCACAATGCTTCCGTCTGGCGGAGCGGAAAGATATCGTCGTCGTCCGGGACCCCACGGACGCAGCAGGGCGCCTCACCACGACACCCAGCATCAATGGGCGGTCTCCAGGCAACTCAGGAGCACGTGCAAATCCCCCCCAAAGCCCGTGTGGATGAGCTCTGCGCCTCGTTTTACGACCAACTGGCCCAGAGACTGCGGGGTCTGTCGTTCGATCCGACGAAGGAGGCCGTGGGGGGCGTCAGTCTGCCTTCCCTCCTCGAACTCGTGCGTGGCTCCGTCCACATTGTCTGCATGGATGTGACTGATCTTCGTGCTCGCTTCCCAGGTCGAGGAGGAGCAGAAGGCCCTGGAGGGAATGCCCTCAAAGGATACCGAGGTCCAGTGGCGCCAGTTGGTCAAGAACATGGAGCTCTGGAGCCGCATCATCTTGAACTTGGTGCGTCTTGGCCGATGCTGTGGGGCGCTCTGTCCACCGCCACCAGCAAACTTTGCCAGTTTGGTTCGGTTTGGCTCACCACACATTCGATGCGTACTCTGTGCGGTACCTACTTGTTGATACTGTACCCCTCCACCAGGAAGTCGGCGTAAACCCATGAAGGAATCAACACCAAACGCAAAGAGTACTTGCGTTTGGGGGGAATGCCCCAATTACTCTTTGGCACTTTGTGGGGGTTACGCTTTGGAGCAAAGAGTAATTGGCACCAACTCACTTGATTTTGTATGGTGTTGAAGTTTGTCCGTCATTTTTGGCTACACTTTTGTCCCAAGGGTCCTCTACAAGGGCGTCCCACAGTCCCCAGCACGACACTTCACACTTCGTGCGCCACGTCTTGCAACCCAGTGACCTCTCATATCAATAACGTCGCGGAAAATGCATCATCAACGATCTCCAAATGGCTCAATCGTTGCCTCTATTCGACGATGTACCTCTCATCACAGACGAATGAAGCAAATTCGAAACCCATTGGATCCCGACCATCACTCCTCGAAAACCATCAGTCGCAAGGCGTGATAATTGACCAACGACAAGACCGACAACAGCCGCGAAGAGTTGTTTCGGCGCAGAGATCACGCGGCGGGAACGCAAGTGCCCCCGCCTCTGGGTTCGACCACGCAACTCGGCAAGCCCCGGGCTCCTCATCAGCTCAAGGCTCGCTCCTCCTGTGTGTGCGTGTGTGTGTGAGAGAGAGTAGGCAGTGGTGGACGGTGATCCCGCGCTGTTGGTATTGGCTGTGCACGGACTCCGTCCTGCCCAACGCGCAACCTTGAACAGCGCACACCGCCAGGGCCGTGCAGAGCCAATCCAGGGGCTCCACTTCATCGCGTCAGCGCCGACGCACGAACGAGTCGACTGGCGCTGTGTGTGTGTGTGTGTGTGCGTGTGTGCGTACGTGTGGGGGATCGGATTTTTAGGCGCTCTTCTCGCCGATCGGCCCGTCCGCCGTCGGGCGTAGGGTTTGTTGTCGTGACTTCGTCCTTCTCGTCCACTCACTCCGTCGGCGTCCGCCTGGGGCCGAGGAATCCCGACGCTGCTGTGTGTGTGTGTGTGTGCTGGACTGGGCGACTGATTGATTTGGTCCCCTGCTGGCCCGTCAGTGCAGTGCGCGATGACGTTGCTCCGTCCGACAATTCCGCCACCACCGGCAGTGGCCTCGCCACCGGCTCATAAGCCATTTTCCTCCAAGTCCCTCGCCACGACGCACACGGCCACTACCCGGGACCATCGCCTTCGCGACGAAGCCATGCGCCTCCTCGGTGACACGTACGACATCTACGACCCCCAGGAGCCCCACGAGGACGGCGCCCAGCACCCGCACCATGCGATCCTCTCGCCGATCAAGGACCGCGATCGACTCCCGACGACGCTTGGGGACCACCCACATCGTGGGCTCCTCCACACCCAAGATGTCCACGAGGGCATTGACCGGGACCTCGAGCATGGTCGGTCCTCGGGACCCCGCCAAAGCTCGCTCTTGGGGGGCAATCGCTCGGGGCTCCTCCATCACGGGACCGCCGGCGGGGGCGACGTCGACGACAGCGGCAGCGACCGCTGGTCGACGGCGTCTAAGCAGAAGCGACTGAGCATCACCACGTCCCGGGCGTCGACGACGACCCGAAACAATGAAGGCGACCACGGTCACGTGCCGGGTCTTGGGGTCAAAGAGAAGATTGGCGTCCTGGCGGTGATTGTCCATCTGTGCAAGGGCAACATCGGTCCCGGGGCCATGTCCCTGCCCAATGGGTTCTCCAAGACAGGCATCTACGCCGCCCCGTTTTATTTTGTTCTGGTGGTACGTGCCGGGGCGTTGTGCATGGGCCGATGGTCTTCACCAACGCAGATCGTGATGTCATAGGCACTCGTGTCCACGTACAACATGGACTTGCTGTTGTATTGCAAGCGAGTCGTCAGTCCGACAAAGAATCGCTCGTTCGGGGATGTCGCGGGCAAGATCCTGGGTCCGAAGGGCAAGGTCCTCATCGACGTGTTTTTGGTCGGCACTCAGCTTGGCATTTGCTGTGTGTATTTCACGTTTATCGCGACGAACATTCATGTCGTGCTGCCTCAAAAGTACGTCGGTTTTCGTCCGTGGTTCGTGACTCGTGAACGTGTATTGACGTTCTTTCACGAAGGCTTCAAGATGTCCTCCACGAACGGCAGCTCATCTTTGCGATCTACCCCATCATCCTCCTGCTTTCTTGGATCCGGACTCTCAATCGCATCACCCCTTTTTCGAGTCTGGGTAAGTTTGTCCGGTTCATGACTGAACTGGACACGTCGGCTGAGGTTTTGTTGGTGCAGCCAACATTGCTGTGTTCATGGGCATCGCCATTGTGTTCTACTATTCGATCGACTATGCCAACAACCCCTCGAAGCCTCGATTGGAGCCCGTCCACGTCGATGTCAGTCAGTTTCCAGAATTCTACGGTGAGGACATGATCGAGTAAACCTTCAGACTGGACTGGTTCCTATGTTGTCTATCTTCCCCTTTGACAGGAACTGCGGTCTATAGCTTCGAAGGCATTGGGTTGATCCTCCCGATTCAAAACGAGATGCAACACCCTCATCTCTTTCCACGTGTTCTTGCGCTCTGCATGCTGGCCATTCTCGTGCTGTTCTTGTTTATTGGAGAAGTGCCAACCATCGCATTCGGACGAATCACAAACGGGAGTATGACTGCTGTCTTGCACGAGTACTGTGAGGGTTGGCTCGTCACCATGGTATGTGTGTCCGATCGTTTATCCTATGTCCAAGGCCTGAAACTTACACCTGCTGTTGTATATAGGCCAATGTGTTGCTTGCGTTCGCGTGCATGCTTTCTTTCCCAATTCAATTCTATCCTGCGGTGGAAGTCCTGGAACGGACTCTGAACAAACGCGGCTCGCTTTTGCGGCCGAACAGGGACCCAGATGCGCGACGTGAGTCAATTCGAGCACTGGAGAATAGCCAACATCGCCGAGCGTCTGGAACGACATCAGTCCTCAGTCGGACCCTGCCTCTATCAACGAACGGGTCAATCTCAACAGTCAACCGCGGTCAGGATCAAAACGGCACCACGCCCAGCTCCTCGGATGCTGGGTTACCATCATGGATGGAACGGTTGTTCTGTCGAATGTCCCAGTATGAGTGCAATCGGACCATCTTTCGGTCGATGCTGTGTACGATTCTTATGGTCATCGCCGTGTGCATTCCAGACGTCGGGTTATTGATTAGCCTTTTTGGTGCGGTTGGGTCCAGCATGCTCGCTATCATCGTCCCACCTATCTTGTATCTCACGCTCGAGAAGGGAAACTTGCCCCTCATCTCCAAAATCGGTCACTGGACCATTGTCATCTTCGGCGTGTTAGGCATGGTCGCGGGAACAATCCAGGCGATGAGCCAGGTTGTGTCCTCATTCGCCTGAGCGTTCCTGGTTGCTGAATGTTTTCTCTGTGTGCATAATGCAATTACGACTACTTCAATACTAGTAATGCTGCGTCGTCCAAGCTACTCGAACTTCTATACACAAATTAATCACAGTCCATTGGGGGTGAATTGATGTAAAAACCCTACTTCTCCAAAAACGTTCATTTTAGTGGCTTCTTTGGGCAGCAACATCACAGTTCATTCCACGTTGTTTGCGGCTTTATCCAGGTACAAGGGGTCCCTGCTCTATCTTCCAAATGACATTCACATTTTGATCCGGCAACATGCTCAAACGCGGCACAACCCCATCCAATGGCGGTTATTCGCTTTTGATGTTGCGATAGATACGCTTCGTGAAAATACTGCTGCCGACGTAACCAATCGTTCCGCACATGATGAAAAACGCAAAGCAGAACAGCCCCCTGACGACCAAATCATAAATGCCAAATGTCAGCACAGCAATTCATCTCATTCATCGAAGCAAATACGTACATATAACCGAAGTAGAAGCAAGTCTGCAAAAAACCCGACATATTGGTTTTGAAGAAGTAGAAATAGATCGCGTACAGGAAAACGTATCCCGCCGTGCTTCCAGCAGCAGCAAAACTTGTCCAGTGCCATCGATAGTTTTCCGAATTGAGAAGGAAATAGGTGCAAACAATCGTAACGCATAATGTTACGACGCACAGGATCAAGAAGACGAGAAGCATGAACCCATAGACGTAGTAGAACTTGTAGTTCCAAAACGAAGCAAAGATGAAGTACATCTCGATGAAAATTGACCCAAATGGCAATATCCCTGTCAGCATAATCATGACTGACGGACGCAGATACCATCTTGTCTCGGGGATTTCACGTGGAAACTTGTTGACACGGCATGGGAATCCGCCTTTCGCAGCACCGTGACGTCCGAGGATCGTACCCAACACAGCGAGTGGGCAAGACACGAAAAACCACACAAGGATGACCTGAATGATAGTCACGAACGGAATAGCATATGTGGTTCCATACGCGACAGCAAGAGCATTGATGAAAAACACTGTGACAAAAATGACTGTCGGCAAAAGTGACGAGGACATGACCATGGCGCGAATCCAGTCCTTGGACTGACGGGGGTAGAAAAACTGATGATAAAACGCTCCACTAGCATAGCCGTTGGCAAGAGACGAAAACGCATAGACCGTCAAGCCGACCGAGACAACTCCACCTGGCTCCATGTACAGTGACGAGATGATAGCGATCAACATTACAAACGCGCACAGCACGAGCAACTGTGCACCAGTGCCAATGAGCGCACAAAACAGGAGAAGAAATGGAGGCGCCCGGAAAACATCTCCATGGAGAAGTTTCCACCCAGAATTGGAATCATCTTTGAGAAGTGAGCTCTTTCCGTCCATCATGAGCTCTTCAGCATCGTCTTCCGCAAACTTCGCGTAATCGTTCTTGAGCGTCCGCAGCAAGATCAAAGCGACCAGACCGCACAAAAAAATCACCATCATGAACGAGTTGAAAATCGAGAACCAGTGAATCTGGTGCTCAAAGAACCTGTTCCATCAGACTATGTCAGCATTCGAAGACTGCAATATATGGGTGGTGCAAGCGTACTCGTCCTCAAGGTAGCGATCGAAGCGGTTCTCGAAGGCAATGTTGGTCTTGCTCCATGTGACCTCGTAAGTAAACTCTACGCGCCTGGAACAACGAGTCAATACACAATTCAGAAGCATACGCAGCCACCACTCGCCGTGGCAGCCCGATCACGTACTTGTTGGAGGCAACAGAGGTCATGACATCCGAGTACGTCAAGTTGACGTGAATCACGTGCGGGCCATTGTACGAAATGGAGTACTTCTTGTGCGTGTAGAGTACGCGCGTGCCCACCGGAAACTGCTTGAGCAGCTCCGGATCGTCATCAGCCTTCATGATCTTGCCAACGAGTCCCCACACTGGCAAATCATCAATCTGCTGCTGGTACCAGTAGTGTTCATCCACCTGCACGGGGATCAACCATCAGTATCTCCCGTGCGCTTCCCACTGCCACTGCCACAACCCCAACGGCACGCACCGCAGCGCCAAACTTGAGCGCGTCCGCGTCGCTCAGGGTCTGCGCGCAGAGTGTCGTCTTGGGCGTGTCAACGCCAAACTTGACCGTCTGCCCCGAGTGGAAGAGCTCGTTCCCTTCGAGGATCTCGCCAATGCCCAGCGCATGGGCCTCCGGCTCATCGAGCCCCGGGGCCCGGCAAAAGGGCAGGGAGTTGTAGGTGTACGTCTCCTGTGGGTTGTTGAACGGGCCGATCTTGTTGACCCACACGACGACCTCATCGCCGACATTGTACTGCAGGAGCACACCGCGAAGAACCCGTCAGCAAACTAGCAAATGCAAGCTGCCCATGCCGGGGGTCGTGTCTCCCGCCTACCTCATGCGTCTCGACGTCCGCGCGCGCGACGCCGCTGACGCCGACGAGCAGCAGCAACTGCACGATTCGGCGGAGCATCGTGAGGATCGTGGGGACAACTTGGTTTCGAATGCTCGCCGCGTGTGTTGTGTGCGTTGGTGCTTTTCCCCCCGCCTCCCTCTTCAAGAACGAGACGGTTTTTTTACACCCATAATTGGCGAATTTTACAAGAGGATGACTTGGGCACTGCTGATTGGGCAAAATGATGTTTAGATGTGACCATCCCCCGTCATAAGGACCGTATCCATGTTCTGAGAGCCACAGCTCAAGGAAAGAAGAATGTCAAGCGAATCCGAAATGGTTGTATGGCCCTGGCCGTCTTTGACGGCTAAATACTTCGTCGCACCACAACACTAACGCAACACTCCCACCAAACACCAAACTAAAACCTGCGAGAGATGGACAGAGCGCCGAAATGGCGACTCTACTTGAGGACATCGACTCTACGTGGGGACATCGAAACACGGCATGGGACGGAGATCCGGCATCGAATCCATGGGCGCGAAGGCATCGAGAAACTCTCTGTTGGGGGTCAACCAATCATCCGCGAGAAGTCCCTCTGTGAATATGCCCTTGGTGCCTGCGGGGTTGTACTCGTATTTACTCTCTGGATTCAAGGACCACATGAATCCACCAGCGTAGTTCTTGCTCATGAGAACGCGGATGGTGAGATCCGTTGTCCGCTTCGTCGTTTTCATTGGATGAGCGTCCTTCGCGTACAAACCCGCAAATTCACCAAGAAGCAGTGCGTATTTGTTCTCTTCGGCAAGGTAGCCAAACATGTGATACATAGTCGCCTCGATACGCTTCGACAGGCTTTCATCATCGAGCTCCTCAATCTGCGAAAAGTCTTCAGTTGTCTTGTCCCCATAGAAATAGCGCTGTGGTGCAACTGCCGATGTATAATAGTGTGGAGCCCACACCAGCTTGTTCTCAATTGTAAACTGTGGGCGATGCTTGCCCGCGTCTTGAAGTCCACCACCCCACCAGTCGTAATACGTGACCTCCTTGCCATCTAGTAGCATCGTTCGTTCGGATACGATGCCCTCAACGAACCCCAACCAGTTGGGACAATTACCATGCATCACTTTAGCGATCTTCTCACAACCAACCACGAAGTCGGCCTCCGTCCCCGTGCCCCACTCTGCCTTTTCGGGTTCGTTCTTCAAGTCCAAACCGATGACGTTCCAGTACTCTTGACCGCAAAGCGCCTGGGAGATCTTGTCTACAGCCTCCAGGAATGACTTCTGGCTCACTCCAATCGACTCGTCGAACCAATTCGCACCCGATTTTGCGTTGGTGAGTCTGTGCATACTGATCAATACGCCGATACGACGGAATGCCAGAGCCTGGACAATC
Organism: Lagenidium sp. CBS 127285; assembly: GCA_023338185.1. Lineage (NCBI taxonomy): Eukaryota > Oomycota > Peronosporomycetes > Pythiales > Pythiaceae > Lagenidium > Lagenidium sp. CBS 127285. Next base: position 17,171 of record JAADYI010000254.1, read on the forward strand.
GACTGTAAAGTTGAGATGAAAGTCTTCAAATTCATCGCCCGATTGCTACCCTTGTTCACTACACCGTCCTTAGGCGGTGTGTTCTTCAAGACGTTTTCGATCGACACGGGTATTCGCACTGCATTGAACTTATTGCGTGCCAAAAAAGATGCGAGCTCATACTGCCAAAACCCAAGTTGAATTGCTGTGAGAACGTCAACAGCCCTGTTGTACAGCGAATCAATTCCTTACCGCAGTCGTGCCGTTCAGCTGATTTTCCCACAAGCCAAACGGCGATGCAAGGGTCGTTTCCATGCCGAACCAGTTGACACCTTTGATCTGTAGCGGCACCTCGGTTCCATTTTGCGACACCGCAAACAAGCGACCGTTCTTGCTCTGAAAATCGGGTTGTGCGCATTCTGTTCGACGTTCAACGCATATTATGAGCGAGACGATGATTACATGACATCCATCGCATCCATCACATACGTTTCTTGGTGTTGTACGACTTAGGATTGCCGATCTGCCCATCGTCGGAGATGACGTCGTTGCCGTTGTTTGTGGCGCCGTCTTTAATCTTTCGCGCACCTCGAGTATTCTCCTCGAAGAGCCGCGCTCGCTGGAGCTTGGCTTGATAAACCAACTGTGCCTTGGTTGTGATCATGTACGCCGCAAATCCCAGCAACATCAAGAGCAGGGACACCCCCGGCCAGCGCTGACAGCATAACGCGATGAGCCCCTTGAGCAACGACCCGATATTCGCACCCACAGCATTCCTACCCGGAGCTGGCCTTTGTAGTCTGAGCGCTTCTCGTTCCCACTTCGGTCCTTCTTCGCCACGAGGCGTCGCAGTGCGTCCTTCTGGTTACTTCCGCCACTGTTCCCGTTGCTCGCGGTTGACGAGTTCTCGGTGACCCCCGAGGCCATGGTGCGCATCGGCTGCAGCGCCGCCTCACCCGTGACTCGCGGGAGCCCGGGGCCGAGCGACCCAAGCGCCGAGATCCGCCAGGGCCCGAGGTCGTCATCCTCCGATCTCTTGGGCAACGACGCCCGCCAGTGCCCAGCATTCTCCATGGGCGACGGGTGCCTTTAGACCTTGCCGCAGACTGATGATGTTGGCCCCGTCTTCGACGCCACACGGCGACAAGGCTAGCAGCTTCGCCCAGGCCGTCCTCACAGATGCAGATTGTGCACCAACATCGACAGCCCCCAGCCAGATGGCTCATATGCGGATTTAGAGTGCACGGCGAGTGAGCGGATTCTACATAACGAGGAAAGTGGTGTCGGGCCCGCTCTGGTTCATGGGAGTCGCGGGCCCACACAGTGTGTTCATCCTCCACTACCAGCCAGATGGGCGAGGTGACCTTTACATAGGATAGGGATTGGTCGAAATGGTGACAGGAAACGAGCAGACAGATGAAACGAAACGAAATGACACTTCGCAAGCCACATTGATGTCAATTTCAGCGCCCAATAAACTGGCAATTTGCCAGTGACAAATGACATTATTGGGCCAGCATATGCATGTTCTCGTTCATTTCGTGGTCGTCGGGAAGCATGGGAACATTCGAAGGTCCTTGATGCGATCCATGGCGGCCATCCCCTGCAAGAACTCCTTGTCCGGGGTCAACCAGTCGTCGGACAAGAGGCCTTCGGTGAAATGCCCATACTCGTCGGCGGGGTTGAACTGGTACGCACTCTCTGGGTTGAGGGACCACATATACCCACCGGCCATTTCAAGTTCGAGAGCAATTTCGATGGTGAAGTCCGTCGTCCGTTTGGTCGTCTTCTTAGGGTGCTTATCCTTGGCATACAAGCCAGCGAATTCACCCAGCACCACAGCCTCTTTCTTGTTCGCCGCCAGGTAGCCAAACATATCGACCATTGTGGCTTTCACGTTGGCCTTGAGCGTGTCATCGTCGAGTTCGACGTAGCTGGTGAGAATACCTCTCGGACCTGCTTTGCCGCCTCCATACAAGTATGAGGCAGGATTGACACCGGTGTTGTAGTAGTGCGGTGCGTACACAACCTTGTTCTCGATCTTGAGCTCAACAGGTTTGTCCTTGGCGCCTTGCAATCCTCCACCCCACCAATCGAAATACGAGATCTTTGCTCCGCCGATCGTGGTGGAATGTTCACCATTGATACCTTCAACAAACGCCAGCCAATTCGGGCATCCTTCCAGCATCCGATTTCCAATGAGGGTGGCACCCTTGTGCCAATCAGGTGTACCAGATCCCCACTTGCACTCATGTGGTTCGTTTTTGAGATCCAAACCAATAACATTCCAGTACTTGGGACCACAGAGATTTTTTGTCAAAATGTCGACGGCCTTCAAGAAGTCATCTTGGGAGACATCAAGTGTGTCGCTGTACCACGCCCCACCGGACGTCTTGGGGTCGAGAGTGTGCAAACTGATCATCACGGTTACGTGGCGGTACGCCAGAGACTCGATAATACTCTTCAACGTTGACATGTAGGTCGTGATGTTCAGTGCACGGTTCGAGTTGAGGTTGACTAGACCCTTGTCGGGGCCCTTGTTCGAAAGAATGCTCTTGATGCAAACAGGCAGGCGAACGCTGTTAAACTTGTTTCGTGCCAAGAACGAGGCAATTTCGTACTGGTTGGAGTAACGATTAGAAAATGACAGATCAGGATCGGATCGGGCATCGAACTCACCGCCGAAGTACCGTTGTCTTGGTTTTCCCACAGACCCAATGGAACGAGAATGCCCCTACAATCGATCAGTGAGAACAACTCCAACGTTGATGATACGAATATCCCGTACAATACACATTGACCCCACTTACGTCTCCATGCCGAACCAATTGACACCCTTGACGCCAACGGCCACTTCAGTGCCGTTCTTTGACCTCGCATAGATTTGGCCATTCTTGCTCTGATAATCCGGGAGTTCGCAACCCATGTCGGCGTACTTTTTGGGGTTTCCAACCTGACCGTCATCGGAAATGATATCGTCTGTGCGGTTGGCCCCATCCTTGATGCGCCGAGAGCCAGCCAGGTTTTGTTCGTAATCGCGAGCACGTTCTTCGGCTTTCTTATGCGCATTGATTGCCGCTAATGTGATCAACGCCGCCGCGGCGCCAACAATCGCAAGAAGCAAGAGAATCCCAGGCCACGTCTACGGTTTCACACATCACAAGGAGATCAGCCCTTTCATCAGGAGACTCGTATATACTTCCCCGACGAAAAAATGCACCTTATATCGACCCTTGTAGTCGGCCTTGCGCTCGGGCGGCGCGCCATCCTCGGGCTCCATGGCGGTGATCTTCATCTCGGTCTGGCGGGTGTTGCTGCCGGGGCCGTTTGACATGGTCATCCGCGAGTCCGTGGCCGTCATTGCGTCCTCCGACGGGCGGAAGACCCCGGAAGGATGCTCGCTGTGCTGGAAGGTCGAGCGCGAGGAGGGACCATTGCTCCCATGCAAGAGCGGGTCCGACATGGCGTTGAGAGAGTCTCCACGAGACTGTTGGAATCGACAGGAAAACGATTGTGTTGGACAGAACCGGTTTCCCTCACAAGCGCTGAACAACCCCAACCGACGAAAAAATACAACCACTTGCGTAGTCTGGCTGTTCAGAGGCTCCGAATCAGAGCTTGAGAATCATAACCAGCTGGCGATTGGTTTGCAGAATGGGAGTGCGGCCAGTGATGACTGCCAACAAAAAAGCCTGGATTATCACCCTGAATGATCAACCTTAGTGTGTCTCATTGTCAGCAGAGCGTAGTTTACCAAAGGGGTTAGGTTTTTACCAGGTTGTAAACGTACCGGTTACAAATGCGTAACCTCTTTGAATATTTTGCGTTCGTGTCACGGACGCAAAATTTTACGTGTATCCAAGCTGTTGATCCAACACAGGCTGAGAATGATACACACCGCGGAAGCCTTCCACTGGAAGGCGGATATGCAAATTGCTCAAGTCTCTTCGCATCCTTGCCATGCATGTGCGCGTCTATTCTATCATCTCCTTTTACACCGCGTTAATCGTCGTCTCGATGACAGCCACCCTCGCTTCGGTCGTTGGAGTCAACATCTTCGCGGCCTTGCCCTTGGATTTCTTTGTCGAAGGTAATTTGGGCCGCGTCTGCTTGCTCCGCTCGATGCGTGTGCGAATCGCGTTCAATGGCGCGTAAATGTCGTCGTCCATCAGCGGCAGCAGCGCCCGGCGGATGCTGTTGTACATGTCCGGGTACATGCTTTCCTCCTGAGCGAGCATTTTCTTGACCCGGTGCCGCTCCTTGGGCTCCTCGAAGCACGCCGGGCAGTTTTCGTTGATCACCGGGAGGCGCGAGTCGTAGGCAAACTTTTTCAGCTCATGCTCGCGGACGTAGGCCAGGGGCCGGAGGATCTCAACGTCGCGCTCGTCGTTCCAGTACTTGGCCTTCATCGTACGGAGCTGGCCATTGTGGATCGCCGACATGAAAAAGCTCTCGGCGAGATCATCGAGGTGCTGCGCGAGGACGAGCTTGTTGAACTTGTGGGTCCGGCAGCACGTGTACAGGAGCCCCCGCTTCATCCGCGAGCAGTAACTGCAAATCGAATCGCCTTGCATTTCACACGCCGCCCGCTCGATGATGTTTTCCGAGAGGTAATGGTACTCGACCCCCAGCGAGGCCATGTAGGCCTTGAGCGGACTGGGATCAAATGACGGTGTCTGCGGATCGACCGTCGCGCACGCGAGGTAAAACTTCACCGGCGCGCGTTTTTGAACGTGCAGGAGAATGTGCAGGAGGCTGAGAGAGTCCTTGCCGCCCGACACCCCAAGGAGCAAGCGATCACCCTCCTGGATCATGTTCCACTGCATCAGCGCCTGGCCAACCCAGCGCATCATCTTCTTGCCTGGGCGGGGGAAGAGCTCGACGGCCGCCGTCTTCTCGGTCATCTGTGTGGTGACTTCCTGAGTCCGTGACAGGCTGTCTGCAGCAAAAGAGGCGGAAACAACTGCTGCTGCCGCACCCCTTGCGCCGTCCACTGTCATCGGAGAGGCCGACCGCAAGGGGTACTTGCCGCCGAGCTCACGTGCGCCGTTGCAGGTCGCGGCGTCTGCGTTTTGGGACTTGGTAGTCGCTGGCGCCTTGACTGTCGTCGCCGCGTACACCAAATACGCCTCCTTAGCAGACAGCTTCTGTGGCGGGGACGCGAGGACTGGGGCTTCTTCTGCCCATTGGTGCTTCAGTGACCTGTCAAGGTATCGCTGGGGCTGGTATGGGCCAACGATCGGCACCGAAAGCGCTGGCGGTGTGCCCGACTTCAGAGCTTGGGCGGTTTCGGACGGGTAGACGAACCATCGGAGACTCTCGTTGGTCTCATCCAGCATCTGCGCCACGGATGCCGCAACAGGCACGGGATTCTGCAAACTCTCTCTGGCGAGGTGGTGGGCCGTCTCAAAATTATCGAGGCGATGCTGCTTGATATCCTCGACAATGCTGTCCGGGCGTGGCTGCATGCTCTCGTTACCAGAGTAATCGCCATCCAACTTGAAATGAGTCAGCCACTTGCGATTCGGGAATCGCGTGAAGCGAGATGTATGCTTCCAGGCGCCACTCTTGTGGTTGAACTTGTACTGCGGCAGTAACTTCCACCCTTCCTCGGCGACAAAGATGATCGCATCGAGGATGTAGTCGACCTCGTCGTCCTCCATGAAGTACGGCAGGCTCATCCGCGAAAAGCCCGGTCGAAGCATCTCCTTCTTGTCGATCAGCGCCGTCTCGATGGCCAACACGTCATCCTTCGCCAAGCCCAA
>JAADYI010000255.1:0-22872 GCA_023338185.1 Lagenidium sp. CBS 127285
AACCTACTCAATCACTGAAATCCGAGTCCTCATCGGAATCGGAATCTGTTCCAACCGAGCCGAAGCCGAAGAGCATGGCCGAGTGGGCCTTGACAATCGGCGGCGCTCGTTCGGAAGCGGACGCTTTGGATGGTAGTGCAGATGCCATACTGGCAGCTGGAAGGGGCTCACCGAAGAGCGTTGAGGCCTCAAAGAACGAGGTTGCAACCGGAGTCGAAGTTGCAGTGGCGTCATTGGCCCTTTCAACAGGGGGATTTGTCTCCTCCGACGATGACTCGGCTTCATTGACCAACTCCTCCCCGAACAGATTGATCGAGAGGCGCTTTTGATGCGGCATGTTTACGCCACTCTTCGGCGATACAACACGTGTACCGGTTTCGGAATTGTTGAGAGCGGAACTACTTTGATGTGAGTTCACTGGAGAGGTGGAACTGGCAATCGGCGGTTGTGGTGCTGTGATAGACTCGGGGCGATGCTCGTCAACCGCGGCTTCGCTGTTCGTATCTCCGCTGCTTCCCGCTGCGCTTGCTGTCGAAGCTTCCACCGGGATCACAATATCCTTCGAATCAGTCGTCGATAACAACGTTGAAATACATCCAACTGGACCGTGGTTCTCAACTGCGGGTACAAGTGCAACCCCGACTTGCGGAGGGGCCGTGGCATGTGCACGTTCTTCCGACTGGGAATTTGCTTTCGACAACTGGACACGACTTGTGTGGAGTGGAGAAGAAGCAGCTGAAGTTGCTTTCAAATCTCTTCCTTCAGACTTATATCGACCGACTGATTCAGCACTGGGTGAATTGCTCGATTCGGCTATGCTTGAAGCTTGACCTGTACGATCATCCTCAACCTGCGGGTAGTTCGTGGCTGTCACCAGCTCTGTCTTTTCAGCGTGCTCAACTTGATCACAAAAGGTTGGGTTCATCGAAGTCGATTCGACTGCAACTTCGATATCCGATTTGCCCACTGTAGGTGACTCTGGATGACCGCTCGACGTCAGCGCCGTTGAAGGTAGAGTTGCATTCGGAATAGGCTCACGTTTTGATGCATCACGCTGTATTTCCACACTCGGCTGCTCTTGAGCGCATAGACTAGGCGTCGGACTCTGCGATGCAGCCGCATGTGCTAATTCACGATCCAAGGCCCCCTTGTTTCGAAGTGCATAGGTCCTCGCGGCAACCAGCATCGAATTCCGCTTCATGAAATCGGGTTGGATCGAAATGAGACATGGAAGGAGTTGAAGTGCACGAATGCCACCAAAATCCCTTGCCAGATATTCAACATACTCATACGGTTCCATGAAGTTGTTTCCGAGCAGACGTGAGTTGATCTTGAAATCCTCGAGCTTCATTCGATCCTTGTTTGTCAATTTCTTGACTGCTTTCATGATATTTTTCTGCATTTCCACAGCTTCATCATCGAAGATGCACTCCATCGACTCGGGGATGAGCGGGATGTGCGAGATGGGAAGGAGCAGTTGCGCTGGATGAAATGCCGTGTCGGCTAGCATGGGTTTGGCCTGGACGGCACGGGAACTCGCCGGCAGTGTTGGCTGTGAAGGCTGCGTAAAGACATCGCCATTTTTGCGTGGCGTTACTTCCGGACGCTCAGCACGATGACCTTCATGTGCTGACGGGGTAGAGGTGGAGGCTGAGTGTGGTGCTGGCGAAATGCTTTCCACCGCTGCAATTGCCGGTACTTGCTCCCGAACAATCGCATTTCCGCTCACTGGGACCGAAACGCCCTCGTTCTTCTCCAGGGACGTGGTTGCAGCAGCAGGAGGTGTCGCCTTGGGTGGCTCCATTGCTGTCATTGCGTCGTTTGCTACCCCAAGAGCTGTCGCACCAGCATTCAACGCAGCAATCTTATCCCTGACACTCATCGCCTTGGCCAGGGTTACTGTTACGGGGGCGTGCCCGACATCCTCTTGCGGGACTGGCGCGGTGGACGTCGAGTCGTCGAGTTCAGACGAGCATGGGATCAGCGTTGATGGTGTCACGTGGTTCGTCGCGTGTCCGCCTTGAGTCTGGGATTTAACTCGCTCAATGGGATTTGTGTTGGACACGGGACCTGGCGGCGTCTCGATGGCTCCACTTGCGGAGGGGGCGTGCAGGATCTTGGCCTCTGGGAGTTGCAGCGTCGATGCCGTGCGGCTTCCGCGCCCTCGACGCCCTGGGGGCAGGGGCCGCGATGCCATTATTCGGCAATTCAAAAACACGTTCGACGTGTTTCTGACAAGCAAGGTGAGTCACACACTTGAACCCACTGTGAGCATTCCATTGGACGTAACTGATATGCTATTTTCGCCAATAAAAGTGTATCTAGAAAATATCCTCAAATGACAGTACAAAATTCAGGTTTCATTTTGAGGTTCTCAACTGACCACGTCTCACATTCGCGAACCCGCCGACAGTGTGGACCCGACCCGACCCGTGGAGACGACGACCTGGATCAAATTCAGCCAATCACACGGCGCCGAGCGATACACCCCACCACCAGAACTTTCGGGTTACGGTCCCGTCCCGTCCCACTGTATCCCCAGTCGCGATCGTAACCCCCTGGTGACCACAAGATCTGCTTGTGTCGCTTGGGGTGTTTGCCCAAACAGCTCGGGACTTGAAGACTGCGCTCCGTGCTCGTAGGTGTTTGCGCGAAAAGCTCACGGGGTCGAGTGAGATTCGCGGCCACGACCCGCGTGCTGCACACGAAGCGGCGCATTCTCCAACTCCCCGGGCGTCGGTCACCCCCTTCCCCCGTCGCCTACGTCGTCGTCACTATCGTCGTCGTCCCGCATCCGCTGGATCTTTCGGAACGCGTGAACCAACCATGCAGCTGACCCACGCCGTCCGTCAGCACCTCCGCCGCCGTGGGGCCACCGGCGCCGTCACCCGGCGCTGGGGCTCGTCGGCCACCAGCGGCAGCAACAACTCGGCGGCCGCCGTCGTGGACCCCGTGACGGGCGAGCCCAAGGACCGCCTCATCTTCTTCGACACGACGCTTCGTGATGGCGAGCAGAGTCCCGGGGCGACGCTCAACTTTCGCGAGAAGCTCGACATTGCCCGGGCGCTGAGCCTCATGGGACTCGACGTCTGCGAGGCGGGCTTCCCGATCTCCTCGCCGGGGGACTTTGAGGCCGTCGCGGCCATCGCCCAGGAGATTGGGCCCCTGACGACGAACCGCCGCAGTGGGCTCCCGATGACCATTGCCGGCCTCGCGCGGGCCACGGAGAAGGACATCCAGCGCTGCTACGATGCCGTCAAGTTTGCCCCCCGCCACCGCATCCACACGTTCCTCGCGACCTCGGACATCCACCTCAAGTACAAGCTCAAGATGTCCCGCGACGAGTGCATCCGCCGGGCCGTCGAGGCCGTGTCGTTTGCCTCGAGCCTGTGCCCGGACGTTGAGTTTTCACCCGAGGACGCGGGCCGCAGTGACCCCGAGTTTCTCTGCGAGGTCCTCGCCGAGGTCATCAAGGCCGGCGCGACGACGCTCAACATCCCCGACACGGTCGGCTACACGGTCCCGGAGGAGTACGGCTCGCTCATCCGGTACCTCATCGCCAACACGGAGGGCAGCGAGCGGGCGATCTTCTCGACGCACTGCCACAATGACCTCGGGCTCGCGACGGCCAATGCCCTCGCGGGCGTCCAGGGCGGGGCCCGGCAGGTCGAGGTGACGGTCAATGGCATTGGCGAGCGCGCGGGGAACACGGCCCTCGAGGAGATTTTGATGACGCTCCAGACCCGCCCGCAGCACTTTCCGGTCTACTCGACGGTCGACTCGACGCACATCACGCGCTGCAGCCGCATGGTCAGCCACTACACGGGCATGGGCATCCAGCCCAACAAGGCGATCGTCGGGGCCAACGCATTTGCCCACGAGTCGGGCATCCACCAGGACGGCGTCCTCAAGCACCAGGCGACGTATGAGATTATGCTCCCCGAGTCGGTTGGGCTCACGGAGAACAAGATGGTCCTGGGCAAGCACTCTGGGCGCCACGCCTACAGCAAGCGCCTCCAGCAGCTCGGCTACACGGACCTCACCCCCGAGCAGCTCGACTACTACGTGGAGAAGTTCAAGGTCCTCGCCGATGAGAAGAAGGTCGTGACGGACGCGGACATTGAGGCCATTGTATCGGATGAGCTCTACAAGCCCGAGGCGTACTGGACGCTCACGTCGGTGCACGTGACGGCCGGGAACCGGGTCAAGCCCACGGCGACCGTGACGCTGGCGTTCAAGGACGGCTCGGAGGTCAGCGAGGCGGCCATGGGCACGGGGCCCGTGGATGCCATCTACGTGGCCATCAAGCGCGCGACCAACATGCCCGACATGAAGCTCAACGAGTACACGGTCAACAGCATCACGGACGGCACGTACGCCCTCGGTGAGGTGACGGTGCGGGTCGAGGACGACTCGGACGCCCCCGAGGTGCAGGACCTCGTCAACCCCCAGACGGGTGTCGCGCGGAATCGCCAGTACGTCGGCCACGGCGCCAACACGGACATCCTCGTGGCGTCGGCCACGGCGTACGTGAATGCCGTGAACCGCCTCTTGGCGGCCAAGGATCGGATCCTCAAGGAGAAGAAGGACTCGAAGGCCAAGCGCATTGGCGGCAAGCGGAGAGCAGCCAAGGGCGACGTCGAGGACGAGTGCGAGGAGGCGTGACAAAACGAAATGACTGAATGAACCAAAAAACAAGAATAATGAAATGTGTGATCCCGTCAGTCGGCCGTGAGACCATCGTAGGCCGTGAGCCCGTAGATGTTCTCGATGGTATCGTCGGCCCCGTGGGCGATGAGGTACTCGCCGAGCTTGCCCTCGCCATCGTAGGCCATGGCAAAGTGCAAGGGCGTGTTGCCCTGGGCGTTCTTGTGGTTGACATTGGCCCGGCGGCCGACGAGGAACTCGACCATCTTGAGGTTGACATTCTGGCACGCGAGGAGCAGGAGCGTGTTGCCCTTGTCGTCCTCGGTGTTGATGTCGAAGCCCGCGTCGACGCTCTCGATGAGCCGCTTGAGGCGCCCGTTGCGGGCCTGCGAGAAGACGGTGTCGAGGTCGAGGGCCACGGCCGGCGACGACGACGACGACCCGGACCCGGGGCCCTCGCGGGCCGCGCGCGCCTGTTCCTCGTGGGTCACGGCCGCGAGCTGGAGCTGCTCCTGCTGGGACAGCGGCAGGAGCTTGTTGCGGGCCACGAGGAGCTTGCGCACGTGGAGCTTGTGGACGACCCCGAGGACGTCGCTCATGTCCTCGGGCCGGAGCTCGAGGAGGAACTCGCCGTCCACGGCCCCCTCCCGGAACGCGGGTTTGTACTGGGACAGCGCCAGCGAGTCGAGCCACCGGCCAACGTCGTCGATGGTCCAGAGCCGGACTTGGTCCGGGAGGGGCTGCTGGTTGGCCCGCCGGGCCTCCTCCTCCTCCTGCTGCCGGCGCTCGAGCTCGGCGCGTTGACGCTCCGACGCCGCGAGCATGAGCTCGGCCGTGCCCCCGATGCCCCCACTGCCGTTCCCAGGCCCCGCCCCGCCCGGCTGGAGGCGCTTCATCGCCGTGGGGATGTTGGCTGCCGCCGCCGCGGCGGCTGCGGCCGCGGCGGTCTCGGCGGTCGAGGTGATCGCCGCCGCTGTCGTGTCGGCGTTGATGTCCCGGAGGTTCTTGAGCATGTTGAGCGAGCTGAAGTAACTCAGGGACATGCTCATGAACTGGAACTTCATGAGCTCCTCGGTCGACTCGAACATGGCCTGTGAGCGCTTCTCGTGCTCCTTGGCCTTGACGGCCGTGGCCGCCGCCGCCGCCGCCGAGGTGGCCGTCGCGGCCTCGAGCTCGATGCCCTTTTCCCGGAGGTTCTCGAGCTCGAGCTTTTGTTCCTCGAGGAGCTCGACGAGGTTCCGCTGCATCCGGGCAAACTCGCGGTCCTTGCGCATCCGCGTGGCCTCCATGTCGGCGAGCTTCTCCTCCATCTCGGCCAGCTGCCGGCGCTTCTGCTGGACCTCGGCAAAGACACTCGTGAACTCGGCCTCGAGGTCCTTCTTCTTCTTCTCCCGCTCGGCGCGCTTGATCTGGATCGCCATCTCGACGGCGTAGGCATCTGCCTGCCGCCGCTGGTGCGTCGCGCGGTCTTCGAGGTGGTCCTCCAGGCCGACCTCGTAAGGGATGACCTTGGCCGGGGGCACGCCGCTCCCGAGCGGCTGCACGGCCGAGTTCGCAGCGGCCGCGGCCGGCGGTGACTCGCTGTGGCTCCGGAGGAGCCCCTCGAGCCCGCCCTGGTGGAGGATCTCGGCCTCGTGCGTGAGCTCCTGGAGGTCGGCCTCGAGCTGGTCGATCTCCTGAAGCTCCCGCTCGAGCACCGCGAGCTCCTTCTCGGACTCTTGGAGCTCGGCGTGGATGGCGCTGACCTGCCGCTCGACGCTCTCCTGGGCTCGGTGGAGGGCGTCGATCTCGCTCTGCTGCCGCTCAAAGGCCTGCTTGGAGCCCTCGATCATCTGCAGCCCCAGCGCCAGGCGCTCGGGACCGGGCTCGGCCTCCCGCCACGCCCGCTTGCGCCGGGCCTCGACGCGCCCGCGGTAGCCCCGGAAGAGCCGCTGGATCTCGATCGCCGCGAGGAGCCCGAGGCGGCGCTGGAGGAAGCGGCTTTGGGCCATGTGCATCCGCCACGTCGCCTGGAGCTTGGTCGCCCGGCGATCGAGGAATCGCCGTCGGGCCTGCTCCTCTCGGAGCTCCCGGCACCGCCGCCGCCCGCGGTGACCGCGGTAGACCCGCTGGAGGACGAGGGCCTTGCTCGCCCGCCGGAGCCGGTGGTAGCTCCGGCGGCAGACAAAGCCCCGGAAGAGGCACTGGATCGCCAGCGCCGCGGCGCGGGTCCGGTGCTGCCGCTCGCGCGTCTCCCGCCAGTGGATCGCCCGGCGGCGCCCGAGAAAGCCCCGGACGACCCGGACGATCTCCCCGCCGGCGAAACGCCGGACCCGGAGCTGCCGCTGCTCGTGCCGGAGGCGCGTGACCCGCTGGACCGCGAGGAACCGCCAGATCTGCCCCTGGATGCGGATCGCGTGCGTCTGCTTGCGCCGGAAGAGCTCCTGGCGGAGCGAGCTCTCGTGCTCCTTGACGTGGCGGCGGTAGTTCTGGTCCATGGCCGCCGTGACGTCGTCAAACTCGTCCCCTCGGAGCACCCCCGTGCGCTTCTTGGCCCGCTCCTCGGCCTCCATCTGATCAAAGACGCTCGGGAGCTCGGGGACCTGGCGGAGCTGCTGCCGCATGGCCGTGGCCGTCGGGGCGATGAGCTCCGCGGACGGCGGCGACAGTGCAACAGCAGCAGCAGCAGGAATCGACGCCACGGACACGAGTGGGGCCAAGATGCTGGTCACCTCCTCGGCCGCAGCACGCTCACGGAGCCGCCGCTCGTTCTCCCGGGCGAGTTGCTCCTCCTGCAGCTGCCGCTCGAGCGCCGCGAGCCTCGCTCGATCCTCCTCCTCCCACTGCCGGCGCCGCCGCTCCTGCTCCTGGCGAAGCGCCTCCATGCGCTCCTCGGCCGCGCGACGCTGGCGCTCTCGGAGCTCCTCGGCTTCGCGCTGGAGCCGCTCCTCTTCGGCCCGCATCCGCCGCCGAAGAGCGTCCATCTCGCGCTCCAGGGTGGCCTGTTGTTGTTGTTGCTGCTGCTGCTGCTCGGCTTGCTGTGGGTGCAGGAGCTCATCGGAGTGCGGAGGTGGTGCGACTGCAACTGCCTTTTCTTGCGGGCTCGACTCGACCCCACGAACCAACTCGATGTGCGGTGTCTCCCACGGCGGGAGCCGCGGCGGCGAGAACCCGATGGGATGCGAGAGTGCGGGATTCACGATGACATCGAGGGCCGGTGTCGATGTCGCGCTTGGTGATGGGGCGAGGTCCGATGGTCGCACGCTCTCGTGGCTCGCCCGACGGCGCCGGGGCTCGGGCGAATCGACGACGCCCAGGACTTGCTCGGGTGGCAGCGAGGACGGCAGATTCTTCGGCGGGGGCCGTTGGTCGGCGTTGGGCAGTGACGTTTGCACGGGAATCGACGATAAAGCGAATGTCGGCGGCTGACTCACTCCGGGGTGCTTACCATCGTGCTCCTTGGTGTTGACGTCCTGACGGGACACCGTCGAGACTGAGACAGCCGAGCCAGTGGGGATGACGGCGAGCGTGGCCGACGCGGGCCCTGATGGCTGCGTTGATGGCTCGGCGACTGGATGCGGCCGGGGCTCGGGGCTCGACGTCGGATCCGGGTCCTGGCGCTGCTCCCTCGCGCACACGAGCTGCTCGAAGAGCTCTGATAGGTACTGCTTGGCCTCCTGCCGGAGCTCATGGCCCGCCCGGAGCCACGAGACAAACGCACTGTGGGGGGTCCCGAGGACCTGGTGGAGCTGGCGCCGGGTCTTGAGCGGCAGCGAGCCGTCGCCTGCCGCCGTTGCTGCTGCCACCGCCGCGGCCCCGGAGGTCGCCGGTTGCTGGTGGGACCACGAGTGGGCGATGTTGATGCGGTTCTGGAGGAAGGGGTCGACGTTGGTCGGGGCCACGAGGGCGTTCTCGACCGACTGGACGAGCACGAGGGGCACGGCGATGGCCGGGAGCTGAGCGGCGAGGTCAACGTGGTGCAGGGCCCCCTGGCAGATCCGCAGGCGGCCGTCGAGGGTGATGGGGTTGGTCACGGCCGTGTAGATGCTCAGCGCGAGGTTGACGTCGATCTTGGCCAGGTAGCCGTCGCTGAAGAGGTACTTGCAGAAGAAACTCACGGGGAGATCCGGCCGCGTCGGCGGGAGGCACGAGAAGACATTGACCGTGCTGTGGAGGATCGCCGCGAGCTGGGCGTCGACCCGGGCAAAGCCATTCACCAGGGCCAGGGACTGCAGATCGTCGACGTACGCGGCGTGGGTCCCGTAGCGGACGGCAAAGGCCGTCGCAACGTTGGCCCCGTTCCCAAAGCCCACGACGTGGAACGGCAGCCCCCGGGTGATGAAGCGCTTGGTCTGCTGGAGGTGCACGAGGAGCTCGTGGACGAGGTCGGCGTAGGTGACGTTGTTGAATACCCGCGGCCCCGGGCTGCTCTCGTGACTCTGGGGCTCGTTCGCCGCCGCGGTCGCCATCGCCGTCGCCGTCGCCACTGGTGGATATCGCGAGCCCGCCTGCCCGGGGAGGTTGAAGAAGAGCGCCCGGGCCCCGACGTGCTTGGCGACGATCGCCCGGAAGAAGACCTTGGTGCTCTCCATCGTGTCGAAAAAGTCTGGAAAGACGATGAGGTTGCACTTGGCGCTACCCCCGACGGCCTGGCCCGTGACCGTGAAGGGGATCTGCGTCTGGCCATCGCGACACGTGAAGACATCGTCGACGCCGTGGAGGGCCGCGGCCTCGACGGACCCCGACGGGGCCGCCAATCGGGCCATTTGCTGCTGCTGGATGACCCGCCGGGCGTTGGTCGCCGCTGTCGTCGTCGTCGTCGTCATCAAGGCCCCGACTCCGGCCCCGGGGACCCGGCGGCTGATCGTCGTCCGGTGTCCTGATGGGCCCTCGACGTCGAGATCGAGGCCGCTGGTCACGTCCTCGGGACGCTGTGCGGCGACGTCCTGGGGAAGGAGGTCGGGCTTGAGGAACGCCAGGAGCTGCCATGCGGCCTTGTCCTCGCGGAAGGCCGGGAGGTGCTTCCACGCGTACGCCTGCAGGGTCGTGAGAATCCTGTTCCCCACCAAGACCCACCGCACAATGTCAGACTGACATGTCAAAAGCAAAGCGCCAAACAACACAACCGAGGCCAGTCACTCCCTGCACGCACCAGTCGCAGAATCGCGCAGCACACGAGCTCACGGGGGCGATGTGCCGGGGCGCGAACAGCGGGTTCCGCACGTGGGCCGTGAGGGCCAGGACCCGACTCAGCGGGAGCTCGTCGAGGTCGCACTGCTGCAGGGACAGCAGGAGCTTCTCCTGGGAGACCTGGCGCTTGAGCTCGTGGACGGCGAGGTCCCGGCCCAGGAGGAGCCGCCCGAGGGCGTCGATGACCATGGCGATGGCCGGGTGCGGGTTGACGAAGCTGTACAGCTCGGCGGCGTCCTTCTTGGTCAGCGATGGCGCGAGGGTTTCTTGGGCCGTGGACCAGATCCGCCGCCAGATCCGCTCGCGCTGCTCCTGCCCTGGTGGCCGACGGTGGCGGTGGGGGTCAGTGTGATCATCGTCGTCCTCATCCAGGGTCATCAAGGACGCGGGGGTGCTCGAGCTGCTCCTCAGCCGGTCGCTCGGACTCGGTCGCCGGGACTTGCGTCGTCGCTGGGCGATCTGGTCCGGCGCGCGCATCCGCACGCCCTCGACGAGCGTGTAAAAGTCAAAGCAGTTCTGGCAGACCTGGACCTGCTGGTAGTAGTATCCCGGGAATGTCTGCCCGAGGGGCTCGCCGTCGCCGTAATACTCCTCGGCCAGGTAGTCACCGTCTTCGCCCTTCTCATAGCGCCGGATGAAGAGGTCGACGAGCTGCCGCTCGGCGCGGGTCTGGGCCACGAGCTTGAACGGGATCGTCCGGGGCTTGGCCCCATCGGCGCTCGACGGTGTCATCATCAAACCGGCCTCGGCAAACTGCTGTCGCTGTGGGGACATGGGCTTGCGAAGCGACGAGGTCTCGGCGCTGTCGTCCGGGTGCGTCGTGAGGAAGGCGTTGGCCGCGGCAGTCGCTGAGTAGACGCTGCTGCTGCGTGTTCCATGCGAGCGCCCGGAGCCTATGGCCACCCCGGAGACCGTGTTGGGATTCGTAGTCTGTGGCTGGGGCGGTGGATTGAGCTGCGCGGGCGTCTCGAGGCGCTTGGCAGTTAGCTTTGCCAGGACAAAGTGGCAGTAGTCCCCGCAGCAGCCCTTCCGCTGGCTCGAGGCCAAGTGCGCGGCTGAGATCGTCCGGCGTCGATCCCTCGACAGGGACGAGGACGGCGGGAGGTACTGCATGGCCTCGTCCCAGTCGACGGCGGAGCGAAGGCGGCTCTTGCGCTCGTGGGGCGAGAGATGACGCGAGTTGTTGAGGAAGTCATCAGCAAGGGGATCGAGCCTGCCGCTGCCGGTGGGCTTAGGCACCGACTGGGAAGGTAAAAAGGGCTGCGAGGCCGAAGACCCTAGGAGCAACGTCGAGCGCTTCCGCTGGGGGGTTGGCGAGGCCAAAATTGCCTGGATCAGGCGTTCATCGGGGTTCTTGGAGGCGTCGGCCTTTGCTCTCGCCAGAATCCGCTCGTTGACGGCATGTGGGCCTTCGTAGGCACCAATTTTCTCCACCACCGCATTCACCGACGTCGAACTGACGGAACCCGTGAGTGACATCGTCTGGCAACTCTCGGTTCGCCACAGATAAACGCGGCCAAACTCGTCGAGCACGAGATACGACACGCACTGGACGACGCGGCATTTTCGACTCTTCTCAATGAAGCTGTTCCCATGAGCTCATTCTCAGTACAACACGAGGACTTGTGGCAAAATGGCAGTGACGTACCTCACTGCCGACTGGATGAGCTCATTCGCCGTGTTATTGAGCGCGGGGTCCATGCTGAGAATCTTCTGGTCACCCATAGCGAGGCGATACAGTTTACACTGCGCCTTCCCAATCTTGCTGAGCCTACGCAACACGCTCAGCCCCACAGCAGTCCCTTCACTCAAGACACTAATCGGCTCCGTACGTGAACTCGTGCTCGAGGTTGGCGTAGCGAGTCGGATCGAGCTCCCCGCGGGGCCGAACGAAGGCGCTGAGGCAGGCCGCGCTGGGGCACTTGGCCAGCAGCGCCTGGAGCTCGGACGTCGGTAGGAGCTGCAGCCGCCGCTGATCCTCGAGCCAGCACACGGCGATGTACTTGGCGGCGTTGTGGTCATAGGCCTCGGCGACCTGGGCAAACTTTTGAACGACATTGGCGACGGTGAGCTTGCGTTGGGCCTTTTTGCGGATGATCCCGCCGTTGCTGCTGTAGAACCAGGACCAGATCTGCTCCTTCTGCATGAAGACCGTCTCGACGAGGTCCACGACGCACTGGCACCACACGAGCACGCGCGTGAGCCCCCTGGCATTCTCGACCCGACCGGACCCGACCGGTTGTTCCATTATTTTTTGTTACCTCGCCCTTGTCCTTGTTCACGAGCGCCGAGCAGACCCACTCCCAGGACCTGGCCGTCCGGGGCTGCGAGGGGTCCACGGCCGGGACCGAGTCCCGGGTGATCATCTGCCCCTGGAGGCGCGGCATCCTCCGAGCAAAACCGCAGCAGGAGCCCCGACGGGCAAGCGCGTGCGAGGGCCCCCTCCCGTCGCCCGCGTTAACGCTGCAGCCCGGGCACCACGACGGCGTCTAGAGTTCGAAGCAGGGGCCGCTGTGGGGAACGATCAACCCCTGCTCATATTTTCAGCGGGGTGGAAACGGTTTGGGGGCAGATGGCTACATTTACGTATACCAAACAATGGACAGTATACGTAACCACAAAACGAGTAACCCGGACCCGAAACGACGCGAACGCGACCGCGGAGCCAAGCGCGTCCCATCAACAAAACAGCCATCCCCACGCGGCGCGGTGGCGATCACCATGCAGTTCACCCCACAGCAGCTCGTCGGGGCCGGGCGCTATGCCCCGGTGACGCGCATCGGCAACTGGAACGAGGATCTCATGCTCGAGGAGGCCCGCTTCAAGGAGTTCCAGCTCCGGAAGCGCCAGGGCTCGCTCCTGGCGACGCACAAGCTCAAACACGACTTCCTCCACCAGAAAGCCCCGCGGTCCTTCGATCCCCAGCGGCAGGTGCGCCTCAACCACGCCGTGGCGCTGGGTCACGTCGAGTCGGATGGAGCCCTGGCCTGCAATGTCTTTGAGGAGACCCCGTCGATCGGCTCCGGCGAGTTCCTCGTCACGATCCTCACGGCGCCCCCTGCAACGGCCCCGGGGCTCGCGCGGAACACGTTCCGTCTCCTCTCCCCTGCGGCTTGGAAGGCCGCACTGACCCACGGCCGGGGCTTCGACCTCGCGACCCCCGGCGAGCCCCTGCGATACGGCGAGCCCTTCCTGATCATGTGCAACGAGACCCTCCTCGTGGACGACCAGAGCGTGCTCATGAAGGCGCCGCTGTTTCTCAAGTCGGGACTCAAGACCGAGCGCTCAATGAGCCCTATTACTTACCACCAACGGGTCTGGCTCGCCCCTGAAGCCGACAGCGCCGCACTCTGGACGTGCGAGCGCGCCGACCTCTCTGGTACCGAGAAGTTCCTCGCCGCAGGGGGCGACGTTCGCGCCGGAGACCACGTCGCGATTGTCCACAAGATGACAGGCCAGCCCCTGTCCGGGGACTCGAAGAACCGCCAGCCCACCGACTTTGGGGTCGAGCTCGAGGCCAGCACGCACGGGGCCAAGACGAGCGGCAAGCACCACAACCTCGTCAACGAGCAGGCCGGGACCCGCCTGCCCGACACCGAAGGGCGGGTGCAGCTCCCGCCCAATACGTGGACATTTGTGCTGGCGGCGAGCGCCGCGGAGGCCCGTGACGAGCGCAATCTCCCCGAGCTCCCGAGCCCCGCGGCAGTGGCCCACGTTCTCCAGCGATGCCTGATGACCGAGAGCCTCTACCAGTTCCGCCTCGGGCTCACGGGGCTCATGCGCCTCGACAATCGAGGGGCGGGACACCTGCAGCGGGAGGAAGTCAAGGCCTTCCTCAAGAGCCTTCGTCTGCCCCTGCGGGAAGAACAACTGGACGTGCTCTTCTCGTCCTTCGACAAGAAGAACACTGGCTTTTTCCCCCTTGCAGACCTTCTCGGGGTGCTGCGGCTGCCCGTGAGTGAGCCCCGCAAGGCTCAGATCAACGCCGCCTTTGACCGGCTCAGCAACGACGGCAGGCTCACGGTCGCGATGCTTGCCGAGCGCTATGATCCGAGCATCGACTCGCGGGTGCGCGACGGCCAACTGACCCCCCCGGGGGCTCAGGCCGAGTACAAGAAGCTCTGGATGGTGGGCACATAAATTCCTAATCGTGAGTGGTGGGGCGAGGAAGACAGTGACTCACCCATGGTGTGAAATCTCCCGCAGGTCCCGGTCACATCGGAAGTCACGCGACGGGAGTTCCTCGAGGTCTACGGAGACATTTCGATGGTGCTCGAGTCCGACGCTCACTTTGAGCAGCTCATGACCGAGAGCTGGCACTGACTGACTGACGGAAGGTGAGGAAGTGAAGTTCCACGGCCGCTACGACATTTCACACTTTACGAGATCGGAAGCATCACGAGTCCCATGCACGGACTTCTCAACCATCGGAGCAAGGTCAAAAGATACAAAACAATATACAATCGCATTTGGGGCCACCTGTAGATTTGTTCATCGTGAGCGAGTTCAAGGGGAAATGAAGATCACGTGGAGGACGCATCAGGTGTCGGGAACGAGGACGTCGTCTGTGTGATGCTTCCCCGGCGATCGCGAATCTCAAACGATCGTGCGCTCTCCTCGATGCGCCGCAACCGGGCCAGAATGTCTTGAGATCGCCGACACATGGCCTCCCCCCACGCAGGATCCACGAGTGGCGGCTGCTCCACATTGGCTGCGGTCGAGATCTTCGAGTTTGATGCGCTCGCACCGAGTTGTTGCTCCGTCTCTTCCGAATCTTCTGTGGCTGGGAAGGCCTGCTTGGACAGAGGAAGTGGCGTGGCGGCGAAGCTGACGGTCGTGAGGGCCGCGATACTTGCTACCTTGAGGGTGTTCTGCGAGAGCATCTTCCGGCGTTCTTCGATCAGGCGGGTCTGTTTGTAAAAGAGCTTCTTGAGCTGGGTCATTTCGACGAGCGTGATCCCCAGCGCCGCTGTGATCACTTCGATGTGCTTGTTGAATGCGTTGAGTGGATCGCCGTCCGTGTTAAACTTCATAATCTCCTTGAGGCACGCCTGGAACCGGGAGATGTTGAGCTTCTTCTTGACTTCATCAGGGAGGCGCTAGCAAAACAACAGCGGGTCGTGAGCCCCATCAGAGAAAATGTCACGTGCATCCCGCGTGATCACTCGTACCGTCGAGAGGGGGCGATAATACAACTGCGTGTTGTTGTGCTTATGCCACATGAGCGAGCGGCGGTACGACTTGTTGAAGCGAAACGATGCCTGCACAGCCATCACGGCGCAGAGATCCTTCTTGTTGAAAAGATCCATACGGATGAGGAAGGCATTGACACGGGCTTCCATGGTGGAGAACTGGATCTTCTTGAGGACCACCGCCACGATCAGGGCCGTGAGGCATCGTATCACAAACCCCGACACCGTCAAGGCGAATCGAGCGGGCCAGCTTGTCGGCGCATAATCCCCATATCCGATGACGAGGAACGACGTCACGACGAGCCAAAGCGCGTTGGCCCACGACAGACTCGCACAATAGTGCGTCCCCCGGTCTGGAATCCACACGCACTGCCCATTTACAGTCTCGGCGACACCGATGAAGAAGGTCGTGATCAAGATCATCGCCACATACAGAATGGAAATCTTCTGCACTGGGTTATCCTCCAGAACTTTCTTCATCACAAAGTCGACGTAGGAGAATTCGAGGTTTCCGCTGAAGCTCGCAACTTTTTCCTTTCGTCGAATTGGGTACGGGAAGTAGACGAGCTGTCGCCAACAGATCGAGCGAAAGCCCACGGAAAGGCTCAAGAGTACCAGTATGTCGACTTGATCGCGTCCAAGAACCGTATCAATGCCTGGATATGGTAGGAGGAGTGTGTACACGACCTCTACTACATACACGCGTTTCTTGAGCTGTAAGTTAGCATAACCAGCATCAACATACTCTTATGAGCAACCACTGAGGAGCACGCTAGGGGCCATTTCATGCGTGCACGTACAAAATCCCTCAACGGGGTCTTCCCCGGCATACGTAAGAATCGACTTCGGTACAGAAATCGGATCCTCAGCCATGCGCGAACAAGTGCGAGAATGCACATGACCACGCGAATGCAGTTGGAGACCACAAACGACCCCTCATCGCGCATCTCCATGCAGTCCGGACGTCGTTCGCATTCCTTGTTTTCCCGCCATCGCGAGGATTGAGCACTGAGATGCAGCTGGATCCCCGACAGCAACACGATCGAAAATTCCAAGAGCGCAATGATGCTGTCGGTGTTGAGGGAGAACTTCTTCTGGAACTCACGGACAATGGCACTGGCGTCTTTCGGACGGCGGACCCCACGGGCGACTGAGCTCCACGACACGCGAGACACCGAGCGCAGACGAAACGTGCGACTTGATGGGCGAGCGGCGTTGCGGAACTCGACTGTTTTGGGGAGTTGGAACGAAGCAGTGGTGTCACTAATGTTGAGCCGTTCTGCCACCGTGCCACCCGTGCCCGCGACTGACTTGATTCGGTTCACATCATTCAAGTGGACAGAATGCGCAGAGGATGATCTAGCGAAGATGGAAACACGAGTCTCAGGAGCAGCGGGGACGGACGCTGAAGAGGTGCCTCGCACAACGTCGCTCGACAGCGTCGGTCCTTCGGGGACTTCATGCATCTTCGGGCCGACGTTGGGTGGTTCGTGTGTGAGCCGAACGACAAACAAAAACACATTCAAAGCACTGCGTACATTGTGAATAGCTACCAAGAAAGGCTCAAGCCTCATGATAGACGTCGCTTGTGACGCAATCGTCCAGTCCAACCGACTACGGAAGGGTTTGCAAATCAGTCGTTATTATTGATCTTATCTACTATTGACAAATACTCTTCAAATGATTCAACTGGCGTTTGTTCAGAGACTGGAAGCTTCGCCATTACCAACGGTGGAGGAGTGTGATAGACTCTTGATTTACTCGCGAACTTGTGAACACGATCTCGGAGGTCTTGTCGAAACGCCAGGGCTTTGGCGGCTGAGTGAATTAGTACTGCAGCATTAAGTTGATTGACACGGTACATGGTGTGATCCTGCTTTTTAATCTTCCTTCCTTGCAGGTACTTTCGCCAACGGAGCTCGAGGTTTAAGCTGGATGGAAGAGCCTTCAGTGGTTCCTCGCTTGTCTTTACATTATATTGAAGCAGTCAGCTGGAGGCGAAGCACAAGGACGAACTCATTTCCTACCTCATCGACCACAAATTTGCCAATGCGTCGAGCAACGTCATTGAAAAAGACTTTGTTTCCCCGGAAGATAGGCAAATCCAAGATCTCTGACAGTCCAATGCTCATCAAACGCAGCGGATACTGAAATCACACAGCTGTCCTTACCGACAAATGCTGTGAGCGCTTTCACAGAAGGCTTGCATATCCAATCGAATCCCAATGGCGGATCCAACGATTCGAGGAAATCCGGTAGGGCATACCACTCAATGAAACCAGTTGCTTCGGAATCAATCAGAGCCCACTTCTCAGCAAAATGCTCGTACTGCAACGCCGACGTCAATTGGATCAACAATCGTTTTATCAAAGCATGGTACGTACATGATGTGGGAGAAGAATACCATCGGTTCTGTCTTTCTCATTTGCGAATCCCTCTAGAATGACCGCGATGAAAATGTTGAGCAAGATGAATGTCACGAGCAATGTGAAGCTGTAGAGATAGATGATTGCAACGGGCGATCCGCAGCCGTTCAGGTCGATGCAATCGGGAGAATCCGTAAAGCCGCACATGTGTGAATCGTATGGTGGGTCTGGCACGCAACCTTCTTGTGACGCCAACTCGTACATGATGTCATTCCACCTTTCACCAGTTGCGCAGCGAACCTGATAGCATAAACTGTTATTCGACGATCAAACGATGCCACACAACCACAACTAGCCGTACCAGAGTGATCATTGCTCTCGAGATGGACTGGAAGTTGGTAGTTGCTGTAACCATGTCACCAAATCTGACTTTCGCGAACAACTGGACTCCCATTGCCGCGTAAATAAAAAATACGAGGAATAGAAGCCCTCCTATGTTTACGAGCGAAGGGAGAGTGATGAGAAGTGTGTTGAAAAGTTGGCGGAGAGATGGAGCGGACTGAATGAGACGAAACAATCGTCCAACACGAAAACTTCGTATCGCTGATGCTGCGGAGCCGACGGAACCGCCCCCAGCCAGTTGATATAAAATGCCCGCCGCAGTGCCAATCACTACAACAAAATCAAAGACGTTCCACGAATCCTTCCAGTAATATCTCCCCAAACCGACAATCTTTATGACTGCTTCGGCTGTGAATACGGTTGCAAAGGCGTAGTTGGAGTATTCTATCGCCTTTCGATAAATATCTTCCTCGCCAAAGTAGTGAAGCGACATTATAACGGTGTTGAGAATGATGCAACCCACAATGATCAGATCAAATGATGGGTTACGGGCAATCCGAAAAAAAAGTCTTCGAGTCTTGTCTTGAGGCACTCTCATCTTTCGCATTGGTCTTAAATTGAGCATACTTTCATTGATGATTAGCCACTCGCGCTGAACTGTCGACAGAAGATAGGTTCCATCTAGTTTTTCTTTCATCCGATTAAAGTTCTCGATGACAACGCCAACAAACAGTTGCATCACGAAAAATGTGCCAACCAAGATGAATGCAATGAAGAAAAATGCCCATCCTTCTCGGTTGTTGGGAATCGGTTGCATATCGATTTCGGTGGCATCGATTCCTGCGAGCATGATTGTAACCCATCCTTCCGTAGTCGTCATTTCAAAGAACGTTTGACAACCCAATATTACATTGTCAAAACTTTGAGGTATGGTTTTTGCCCAACTGGCACCGAGCAATTTACACACCAACTTCGAAGTGATCAATCCTGACTGTGACGCGTCACGGTAAACATCAACAGCTGTGGCATTAAACCAAGACTGTTCGAACGCTGCCAAGGTATTCCAATTTCGTGGATACGTAATCAGACTCTTCTGGGCAGCACTGAGACTATCAAATCGGTCCCCTTGACAGCTGTACAGCTTTCCTTTCAGGTTGTTGACTGCAAGGATACTGAATATCAAAAACACTAGCAGGCAAACCATGATAACGTTCAGAATCTGAGGAATTGAGGCAATTAACGAGCTGACAACCAGCTTCAGCCCAGGATTTCGATTGATCATTCGAAGTGGCCGCAATGCACGAAAGGTGCGAAGAGTTTTCACAAACTTGAAGCGAGAGCTACCTTCTGATAGCGAGAATGCAGCTAACGCAGTAATAATAAAATCCATGACGTTCCAGTTGCTTCGAAGGTACGCTCGACTGTGAGTTATAAATCCTTGTGCAATGATCTTGATCACGACCTCGACTACGAATAGTACCGTCAGTATCGCGTCTATCCACGACAAGGCAACCACGAGTAAATCGTGGGGTGGATTCAGAGGATTATCAATAGCCAGAGAAAGTGTGCTGATGGCGATCAACAACAAGGAAACATGATCGAAATGAGGATGTGTAATGGCTGCAATTGTAAATCGGCGGATGGGATTTCGCAATGAAAAAAAGTGTAGTGATCGCTGAGGTAAGTTCGCAACCAGATCTTGACGTCTCTGTGTATGTGCGATTGTCAAAGAGCGTTCATCAAAGACTTTTGCGGTCGTACTCTCTCGCCGGCTTCTACCGGATGTGAGTGGTGTTGCTTGGACCTTTGTTCTATCAGCGAAAGCTGTTAGTGAATTCCTGCGCGAGTGAACCTGTTCCGATCGCCAACTCGACGCAGGAGCTACACGGGCTCGCTTCTTCAAATCTTCTCTCTCCTGTTCTTCTCTTTTCTCATCCTCACTTGACTCCTCGAAATTGCCGAGTAAGATGGCCAAAAACAAGTTGAGGACGATAAAATTCCCAAATACGACCAAAGATATAAAGTACAATACTGCAGACCACCCAGACGATCGCCAACCATCGAACATTACAACATTCCAGTTCTCGCCTGTTAAAATCTTGAACATTCCGTCAGAAATCGGCACCAAAGCAACTTAGAACGTGAAGACTCACCTGGAAGACTGTTACGATCGACCACAACAACGTATCGAAGTTGGCACGTGGCACATAAGCTGCTGGCTCTTGTTGGGAAACTGGGCGTCCGAATTCGTCGAAACGAAACTGGTTGGCAAAGGTTTGCATGCCGATGAGGGCATATATGTAAATGAATAGAAGGAATAACACGCTGAAGTTGCCGACTTCCTTTATGGTACTGAGCATGGTTGATAACAACTTATGCAGTGACGGCCAAGATCGAGCCAACTTGAAGAGTGCGAACAGACGAACTGATCGGATTCCAGAAAATGAAGCTGTATGTGCGTCCTCCCCATAGGTACCTGGAAATAAACGCGGTGGTGATATGGCTACTTCGACGATACCAAGAATCACAACCACTGCGTCGAACCAATTATATCGATCCTTCGCCCATCCTTTCCAACCCAAACCAATCAACTTCAGTGCGATTTCGAGTAGAAACGCTAGTGTGAGAGCGAAGTTAATAACTTCAACAATGTCTTCTGTGTTTTTGTCTTCAGGATATTGGTCGAGAGATAGGATGACCGTGTTCAACAAAATCAAGATTGTGCGAACAGCGTTGAACAACCAGTGTTGTACGACCCGCTTGACAGTCATACGCAACGATGATGTGCGGCGACTCCTAAGCTTGTGCGGTTTTGTTCCATGGGTTTCTGTAAAGGCCGATTCTTTTGCGAGTTGCTTTTTGCGTTCCTCAGCTTCCATGAGTGATGCCTCCGAAAAATTCTCCCAGATGACTGCCAACGTGAGATTGAGCATGAAGAAAGAACCGAAAATGATAAATGATACAAAATAAAAGACGGCGATAATTCCGTAGCCAGCATCTTGTAAACTGTACATTATGTCACTCCTGCAAGCGAGGCCGCTGATCAGTAGCCATCACGGACCATCATATCGCACGGACAAACGTACCATCCTTCCCTTGTGATACACTGGAAAATTGTCAAAGCTGCTGAGCCAATATGGTCGAAGTTAATGTACCCCCAACTCATGTCAGCGTTATATGTTGCGGCATTCAGGACTCGCATAACAATATTTTCATCTCTATGCGTGAAACGGAAGTGACCATAGTTGTCAAAGTCAGAACCACAAGTTTGGTCAATAGGGCATTGTCGATATGAATTCTTGCTGAGCGAGCACGTTTTTGGACTATTTTCTGGGGCAATCGGCCAGAAGCACATCCGGGGAATTCTCCAGGGAGAGCCTCCGTGGCTCGTTGAATCCGAAACCGGTATCGGCAATCCCGCATCGTCGACGCATTGGAAAGCATCAATATCTGAGAGAGCTCTGAGTTGGTAGTCCACGAACGTGTCAAACGTGACGTTTTCATCAAGGCGGAGCGGATACGGCGATAATCGGCAGCGTGGATGCAACACTCCGCTCCACAACTGAATACCGATGACTCCATAGAGAAAGAACAAGAACGATAAAAATGCCACGACTGTCAACAGTTCCGGAATCGACTTGAGCAGTGCTGTTACTAACTTTTTGATACCTTCAGTGATAGTAAGTATCTGAAAATGCTCACCACATTTGCTTCCTCACACGAATATCTCACCTGCGACGGCGTTAAGACTTCGGAGTGGACGCAACACACGGAATGTACGTAACATAGAGACATTGGGAATCCCAGGTATGACAGCGAGAATCCTGAGTAGCACGTTCTCAAGTCAGCATGGCCATGGCGATTTATCCCCGGACAGTGACGCACCCAACAAATACAACAACAAAATCGATCCAATTCCACGGATCTCTCAAGTATGCTCCCCGCTCTCCAAACAGCCCCATGCCGATGATCTTCATCGTACACTCGACCGAGAAGAGCGTGGTAAAGATACTGTCGGCATAGTTGACGACTGCATTGCGGTAGGAATGCTCTGGGTCCAAGTCTCCATACTTGTCGACTTGTCCGTAGTCTGCAAGCGCCAGGATTATCGAATTGGCAAAGATGAGGAAGAGGATAAACTGATCGAAGCGCTTCCAGGTGATACACCAGATTATTGCATGTCGGAAACGGCTTGCTTCTGTGAAGATGCCGAGGGAGCAAGGAGCAAACTGCACGAGGTTGATGTCAGAATAGCTGTTTCATATAGCAAACTCCGCCCTGTACGGTCCGGTCCACCCATCGTACCAGGAAACGCTTGCCGTGCACGTAGAAATTGTATCGCTCGGCGACATCCGGGGTTCCATCATCCCCCGCGTAGCACCCTGGCTGCTCAAGTCGAATGTCCAGGTGTGAGATCGCACTGTCCGAGTGCATTCGAGCAGTGCCGGCCGCTGCCTTTGCTCTCACCGATGACTCAATGATGGACTGCAAGAGGTCCTGGGGCACGCGGCTGGTCGACGCCTTGAGGACCCCCGAGTTCTTCTGGAAGCGCTCCTTCTCGGCGCGAGTTTGGAACGCCTGGATCGCGAGCGAGCTCATCGTCCCCGTCGCGGTGTTGCTGCTCCGTCGCCGGTACCCGCCATCTTGAAAGGACACGATCCGCGTGGCCATCGGCGTGCGGTCACCTGTCTCGACTGTCATCATCGGCATCTTGGTGCGTGTTTCTCAGCGTCGGCCGGGCGGGACCCACGGGCTCCATCCCACGACGGGTCGGTCGAGCTGTTCGGACAAGAGACGTTGAGTTGCCCCCCGACGCGCTCGTTCCTTTCGCTCTCGGGGGCGGTGTCGTCGCCGCCGCCGTCGTCGTCGTCGTCGCCGTCCCGGGGCCCAACTGCTGCTGCCCGTGGTTTGTCTTCAGTTCCCTGCGATGACCGGGCGTTTGAACGTCGCGGTGGTGACTGGCTGGTGGCGTGGTGGGGATTTCTAATTTCCGCCCCGCCGTGGTGCGTTTCATGGGGAGCTGGCCGTTGGGGGGAGGGCTACCGACAACGACGAAAAAACTCGCCCCTTGTTGCTTGATGGTACTGACCAAACCTAAAGCGACAAGAAAACACTCCATGTCCCATTCAAACGAATGTGATTGGCTGACCCGGTTG
>JAADYI010000256.1:0-22861 GCA_023338185.1 Lagenidium sp. CBS 127285
CCCCCCCCCCCCCCTCCCAATGTTCGTTTGGCGACACTGACACGTGTGCTGCTTTGATCAAACGGTAGGTGATCACGCTTCCACTTGTCGCACTCTACTACAAGTTCATCGGTGGCGCCGCCGCGGATCGCTACGAGACTTCGTGGTACGACCTCATGGGGCTCATGGCCCGCCACGTCGTGCTCCCGATGCAACGCCTGTGGCGCATCGCCCTCTTCCTCGCCGTATTCTACTGCGTCGCCGATTACTTTTGGTACGCGGCGCTGGCGTCCGTGAGCGTCGCCGCGGGGACAGCCATCTTCAACTGCTCGCCGCTCTTCGTCTACTGCTTCTCGATCTGCTTTCTTCACGAGCGCGTGTCCCTCCGCAAGGTCTACGGGGTCCTCACGGCCTTTGTCGGGGTCACGCTCATTCTCATGTACCAGGACTCTGACCGGCTCGACCTCTCGGCCGTCGCCACGCTCAAGAGCGCGAGTTTCGCCGCAGGTATGCTCGTTGTCATCTCGGCCGCCCTCTACGGGGCCTACGAGGTCGCGCTCAAGGTGACCGTCGGTGAAGACGTCACGGACACGGCGACGCTGCTCGTCCTCACGGGGATGACCGGCATCTGGACTATCCCTTTGTGGCTCCTGGGCTCGATCGCCCTCGCGTTCTCGCCGTTCGAGGCCCTCTACGAGCCTATCGGGTGGCCCACGACCTCGGACGGCTTCGCGCTGCTGCTTCTCACCGGCGGCCTCGCCGTGTTGTTCAACGTCTCACTCTCCCTGTCGCTGTGCTGGACCTCACCACTTGAGACGAGTGTCGGGTGCATGCTCACGATCCCGCTGTCGGGACTCCTCGACACGCTCCTCCACCACACGCGGTTTTCCAACGAGTGCATCATCGGCTCGTTCCTCGTGATGGCGGGCTTTGGGATCCTCGAATATGCCACCCCGACAGCACCTGCGGCACGTTGCGAAGGGATCCCAGAGCCCCGGGACGACGAACCCGACGTCGAACAATCCAGGTCACATCACGATGGCCCATATCAAGCAACCGCGAAGCACTAGGAAGAGAAAGATACTACTGAGGACAGCATGACACCGATGCGTTTAGCTTTGATACTTTCCACAAGGCAGCTAGTGAGCACTGGTAGCCTGTTTTGCTTCGTGGCCGCCAAGAACCTCAGTGACCTCAAAGAAACCGTCGAGATCTAGCTGTGACACCCACTTGGAGCCGATGCCATCGAGCTCCACCTTTGTCGATCCACTCACAATGAATGCCTGTGAAGTGCTGGTGCCTGTCGTCGCAGCCTGAGCCTTTTGAAGCTCCGCGAGAGATTTGCCATCAACGCGCAGACCCGCCGTGACGAGTCGAATGCACTCGACCACGCGCGTCTGGCTTGACGCAACCGAGGTGCCCATTAAAAGATCTCCACACCAGAGAAGCACAATGGATAGCATGTGAATCAGGCCCAGCAGTGGGATGCGGCCATTCGGGTCCGCCTGGTCTTCAAGCCACGAGCAGTCCATGAAAAAGAGATATGGGAGCTTCGAGAGCAAATGATCCCACAATGCCGCGAGAAGTTGATGCCCATGGGAATTCAACCGGAATCGCCCTGACTGAGGGCACGTGCGGTGTACATCCACGATGTCAAACATGAGTACAAACAAAAACACACCAGGGGCGGCATCGAAGTCACCATCCAAGGTACGTGCGGCCTTCGAGAGCCCGGCATCCGAGAAACGTAGTCGCCTGGTAATCCCCCAAATTGCTTCCGCCCGCTTTCGAAGACCGAGATGCCGCTTTCTTCCACGGTCGACACCATCGGTCGTCTCACCGACCAAATCGGCGGCAAAATGGTACGTTTTGTTCGACTGCGGCGCGTCGTGGGAGGACGAGGCCCAGAGGTGCGTCAAATAACTGCAGAGCCGCTCAATCCACGCTCGATGGACGTTTGCAACAACGTGGAAAAATTCCAGACGGATGCGATCGGCGGTTGAGCCTTCGAGTGCGTCGTCCGGGTTGATAATGCGGGCAGCCTCTGTCGAGTCGGGTGTGTTCACACGCATGGCTTGAATGATAAACTGTGTGAGGTGGATCGGGAAGGCAAACAGAACCGAGTAGCGCTGCTGAAAACGCAACACCTCCGGCAAATCCACGCAGTCCGACGGCCGTAAACCAGCAAAAGACCACGTCCACTCAATATCAACGCTGGGGGCCCCGCCAAAGCACACATACAGCAACACACCGACACGGAGGTCGTCCACGGTCGCCTCCACAGGATTCGTTGCCGTAACCTCAGTTCGACTTGGCTCTGGAGTCTCGGAAGTGGCATTCACCTGTTCTTCCGATTGGGGCATCACTTCGTCATCGTCCAATACTCGGTCTGGAGGAGCCATACTTGGCAGATCAATGACTGCCGCGGTTGCAGTCTCTGCCGGCGGTGTCGAATTTGCCGCTGCCGACTGTGACGTCTGCCGAGCAGTGTTCAGGTCATCGTCTTCCTCAATCACGATGACTTCGTGCGTTTGACGCTGACGCCGTTGGCGACGCGGCGGCGGCTGAGTTCGGGCTTGCTCATCAGTCGAACCAGACGCATCCTCTGCTGCGGAATGGGGTGCTTCCCCCGCTTGGCTATCTGTGGGAGCGTTGGTGTTGGAAATGTGTCGTTCGTGAGGGCGGTTTAATGGTTGATATAGCATCTCAGTCGTCACCCGAGACGGCTCGCGCGATTCCGGTCGCGGACTCCGACTGCGACTCGGACTTCGACTGCGACTCGGACTTCTGCTGCGACTCCCACTTCTTGAACGATTGCGCCCACGCGATCGCACGTGATCATACTCTGGGAACGCGTTGTAGAGTTGATCCTCGGATGTGACGACGTTGGTCGGGGCCAGCGGCTCGTAGTGTCGAGGCCTCTTTGACCCAGGGCGTGAATTCGAGTAGATCAACTGCGTTCGGACTTCGTTCTCAAACTTGACGACCCGACTCATTGTTGCCTGTTGCTCACTGCGCAACATCCGCATGGTCGCCTGGAGATCAAAGATCGCGTCTTTGAGCTTGCCGTTCTCCGTAATGTGGCTCTGAGAATCGTGTTTTAGTGCGCGAAACACCTCGTCCCCGAGGTTCTTGATCCGGATATGCACCTCCTGGCGGAGTTGCTGGTGCTGCGTATCGGAGTGTTGCTTTAACCGCGCGAGATCTTCGGCCATGAGCGAGACATCACGGCGCAAAAAGTGGAGCTGCTGCTCGAGAGGCCCGAGGTCAACACGGACCGGCGGGGGTATCACCGGTCGATGTAGCTGATGGGCTTGTCGCTCCTGCTCGCGGGTGTGCCCCTGAAGCGCCTGGCCCATGCCGGCAACATCATTCCGCAGCGCATCAAAGTTGGCATGCAGCTGATTGTTCTCCTTCCGGATGTGCTCATCGCGCATCTCGAGGTCCGTGATCCGACGGAGGAGAGCGTCCTGCATCGACGGCGGTACAGCCGGCGCCGGAGGCGCGACGCTCGGTGCTGTCCAGTTACGATTCTGTAGCTGGTGAAGCCCATCTTGGATACTCGTGATCTGGCGTTTGAGGTCGTCGACGACTCCAAGCTTGGCGCGTACGAGAGCCTCGTACTCGGCGCGAGCCTGAGCGAGGTCATTATCGTACTTCTCCTGAAATGAGGCGAGCTGCGCGACGAGATTTTCGTCATCTACGAGTCCATCGACCCGGCTCTCGAGGGCTTCGATGGCTTTGGTCGCCTGGGCGTTGTGCTGTTGCATGCGCTCATCTACCACGCGCATCTGGTCACGCTGTTCGCGGACGAGTCGACGGAGCTCACCCTTGAGCGTGTGGAGCTCCCCGCGGCGATGCTCATAGCCCGCGATCCCGTCCTCAACGCGCATCTGGACGCCGTCAAACGACTGCTCGAGTGCCCCGAGCTGCCGGCGAACTGGAGTCGCATGCAAAACCAAAGCTTCGTCAGCTTGCGGGCACTCATCAAGCCATTGAAGGACGTACCCCGCATGCATTCGGTGCGGATCTCGGAGAGATCTAGACAAGCCCCAATGTCAGTTCGTTCTCACCCACACACACACGTCCGCCACAACACTTCGACACTGTCCCACGTACTCCGCTGCGTGCAGACCTGCCACTTGTCCCGGGAGGCGAGCTTCTTGTCGAGCATCTCGTCCGCGAGGGCCAGCGCGGCGCCGAGGTCGTCGGCGCTGGGGGCCTCATGGTACGCCGGGCGGTTCTTGCGCTTGCCTCCGCCGCTGCTGCCCTTGCGCTTCTTGCCGCCCCGGGAGGATGTGGATGATGCCGCCGCCGTCGCCGCCTGGGGCGACTGCTCAAAGGCAAACGGCCCCGAGCGGCTCGTCGTCGAGGAGGTCACGCGGACGGTGCCCATGGGTCACGCGCCGTCGTCACTGGTGGCCGATCTCGATCTGGCCGTTGGGGGTGAAGGGCAATCAGAATTAGTGTGGTGCGACATCAATTTGGAATTGTCAGAATTGATGGATGTACATGTAGCCATGTTCTGGTGGAGGCGTTTTTTGAACTGTGAACATGGTTACGACGACTTCCATTCCTCGCGCTGAATGGAGCAGGAGTATCGAGGAACACGACACGTGTTGCAATTTTCCACACACCGACACACACGGGCACTACTGGAAAGGGACCAACCGGCAGAGATCAACTCGATGCAAAACCTTCACGAGGCTCGCGACGACCCCGGATGACGATCGGGCGACCGCGAGAGATCGGACGCCACCGTGTCCACGGGCTGGCGGTAGGTCGAGTTTCCGGCCCCCTCGCTGATCCAGAAGAGTCGATGTTGCTCCAGGAGCCGACGCTCCAGCTCCTCGGGATCGACGACCTCATCGGCGTGGGCGGCATCGTCCCGGGTGACGCTGATCTGGCCCGAGACGCTCGACGAGCGTGATGAGTAGTGTGGACTTGGGCACGACCGGGACGGCTCATCCCGCGGCGGCACTTGGCAATGGGCCTCGGGCTCGGACGACGGTGGGACGAAACTCACCTCCATTGGACGTCGCGGACTCGACGTCGCGGCCGACGAGGCGCCGTCATCGTCGCTGTAGCGGGTGCCGTGGGGGATGCCCGCGGGACAGTGGTGGAACGGACAAAAGAGCGAGTGCTGCTCCGCCAGCCGCCGCTCCTCCATGGTCGGGGAGATCCCGCAGTGGTGGCCACTGCAGCCGGACTGGTGTGGCTCAGAGGTCGAATTGGAGCGGGTCCCCGCACCCGAGCCCCGTCGCGAGCTGCCATTCTTGGACCGATAGAGCCCTCGTCGGTTGTATAACCCATCAGGACCGAGGTACTTGGTGCGCTCTTTCAGACGATGCATCTCCTTCAAGACATCGCACATATCGGATCGGAGCTCGTCCATCTCTTCCCGGAGCTGGCCGTTCTCGGCCTCTTGGATTTGCCGCGTCTGGTGGATCTGACGGGCCAACTGACCCTCGAGGCTCTTGCGGCACAACTCGCTCTCCTGCAAGAGGCCCTGTTCCATCTTGAACATCTGCATGCGCATGTGATCCAATTGCGTCGAATAGGCGCTGATGCGCTGCGCCATCGACCCCTCGGACTCTGAGCGATGAGGTTCGAGCTCTTGGAGCTTGGTCTTGCAGTGGGCGACCTCATTTCGGAGCTCCCGGAGCTCGCTGTGCACGGCCGCATCTCGCGCAGCCACGGTTGTCGATCGACCATTAGTATTAGACGTCGACGCGGACGCTGTGGTGACTGTAGATGCTGAAGACTCTTTCAGTCGATGCAGCACCGTGTCAATCCTCCTATGGCAATCGCTTCGGAGGGACTGGAGCTCGAGGGTCGTCGCGTTTCCCGCCCGTTGCAATTGCTCGACTTGGCCGAGGCAGTTGGCAACGCGTTGCAGGGCGTCCTGGATGAGCGCGAGGTCCTTCCGCGAGCACTCGCGGTACTCGGTCTGGAGCTCACGGAGTTCGCGCTCAACGCGGCTGAGGGTCTCGAGCCCTGCAAAGACCCGTTGTAGCTGCTCCTCCCGCGCACTGAAGCTTTGCTTGAGCACACCCACTTCGCTGCTGAGGGCGTCGCTCTGTCGCACAATGGTTGAGAGGGTGTTCTGGAGATCGAGATTCGCCGTCGAGGGATCACGGCGTCGCTCCGGCGACTCCTGCTTGCCGATGGGCACGGGGACGAGCGCGCCAGGGACCAACGGCAGCGCCGTGCGTGCCCGGCTGTCCGCCGAGCTGGATCGCTCGCTTTCGTCGCCTTGGATGCCGCTCTCGCCCTTGGCGACCTCGACGCGCTGGCGTTTCTTGCCCGCGCGGCCATTGACGGCGTTGCTATCGGCATCCAGCGTATTCACCGCCCCGCCGCCCCTCGCGCCCAGGGCGGGGTCATCATTCCTCTTGCTCGCCTCGGTCGTGGTCATTGTCGTCGTCGTCGTCTGTGGGCGGGCGGTGGTCGTGGGGCTGCCGTAGTCCATGGCCCAAGCGCATCGGTTCGCTCTCTGGGTTCGTTGTGTGCGCTCGCTGATCACAACGCCATGAGCCTGGGTCGAAAATGTTCTAAACCACCTGTCCAAATACCGGTACATCCCGCAGTATCGACACCTTTGGGACATGATATTTCACGCGTTTTTTTTTCGTTAATGCGTCGGCCTCACCGCGTATTGGTATCCGGTGCGTGTGGCGTGGCTGGTTGGTCTTGGGCGCTTGTTTACCGAATTGCGATCTCCCAAGGACAATCACGATGGTGCGCAAGAAGCGGAAGGGATTGGTGAAGGAGTCGCTGGGCGCGGGGTCCGAGGCCTCTGGGGTCCCGGCGGCGGTGATCGTGCACGAGGCCGTCGCGGCGCCGCCCGTCGACGCGAGGCTGCTGCTGCCCGTTGAGATCGACCAGAGGAAGACCACGCCCCCCGTCACGACGCTCGTAGCGTGGTATGCGGAGCTCGCCCGCGGGCCCACGCTCTACGAGCAGCTCAAGATGCTCCAGCTCTACCGCGCGCACGTCAAGAAGCTCGCGGAGGACGGAGCCTCGGTCGGCGGGGATGACAAGGCGATGATGCTCTTCACGGAGGCGACGTGGCGTCTCATGTTCCGCCTCTACACGGCGCGCCACCCGGCGATGGCCGCGCTGACCAAGAACTTTGCCCTCGTGCTCCAGGAACTCGTGGCGCTCCACGCCTCGAGCGATACCAACTCGGCACGACTTGAGGTCATTGCCCGAGACGAACTCCGCATGTACCTCGATCAGCTCGTCGCTGACCTCTCGACGACGGCGGCCGTGGACGACCGCGTGCAGGCAATCAGCCAACTCCAGGGAATGTTTGAGTTTTCATTCCTGCTCCGCGTGCTCGTTCAGGACAGCGACGGTGGAGCATCAAGCTACCTCCTCCGGACGGTCGCGCTCCTCGCCGACCAGCTCTCGGTGCTTGTGTCGCCGATCGCCGAGTATCAGCGCATTCACGGCGCTGAGGCGGCCGCCGGTGATGACGACGAAAGCGACATCGCTGCCGGCGGACCAACCAATGCCGTGCTGATGGCCTCGGAGCGCTGCAGCTTTGCCCTCAAGGCCACCATCGTGCTCGGAAGTCTGCGTGAGACGCTCTACGAGCGGCTCGAAGCATCAACGCCCGCAGTCGACTTTGAGACGTTGACAACCGATTTTGCTCGCCTTCTTGATGACTGCGCGCTGATTCTCAAGACCCGCGTCGTGCACAAAGATCTCCTGACGCAGACCGGCCTCGCCTACTGCGTGCTCTTGCGTCTGCTCGCCCATGGCACTGCGATCACGGGCCACGATGGCCCGCGGCCCCCGACGACCCAGCTCCTCCTATCTGCGATCTACCCCGAGACGATGACGAGCTCGGTCTCGTTTGTCAATGCCCGGCTGCAGGCGCATACCACAGAGGACATGACGCTGTTTGGTGACTTTGCCCGGCTCGCGGTCTTGCGAGGTTTTGTCAACAGCCTCACGGACGACGAATGCCTTGTGTCGGCTTCGAGTTTGGGCCTCCCGATTCAGCAGAGCAACACGGTGACGATCATGGACTTTGTTTTCTCAACCGTCCAGGCTTCGTGCAACGACGAATCCCTCAACACGCGGCTGTACGCGTTCCAGGTCCTCGAAGCGTTCCTCCGTCGGGCAGTTGGGATCGTCCAGAAGCACGGCCACGATCGCGTGCCTGTGGCCGCGACGACGATCGTCGGGCTCACAAGCATCGTCCTCCTCAACTGGGAAAACCCCGCCAAGCGTGTCAACCAGTTCATGCATCTCATGTTCACGCACATTGTGAGCTACCAAGTCTTGACGACCGAATTTGAATCGTGGAAGGCCGGCGCCGTGGCCCGCCTGACGCAGCTGCCGACGCACAGTCGCGCGCGCTATGGCGGGCTGTCGATCCTCGTGCCGCGCTACGGCGCCAAGCTCATTTTGGAGGAAAACTCGGGACTGTTGCCGTCGATCCTCCAGGCTGTGGGCATCAAGGACGTCTCGGCTGCCGCGGCGGGGCTCTTTACGCAAATCCTCGATGAACTCAACGGCGGCAAGCGCCCGGCGACGGAGGAGGCGCTGAACCACTGGCGTTCCTACTGGGTCGATGACCTCGTTGCGGTGCTCTTGAGCCCCGATGCCAAGTTGCGTGTCAGTGTCGCCATGTACGCGTTGCCGCTGCTCCTGAAGAAGGACCCGGAGTGCGTCCCGTCGTTGATTGACAAGCTGCGCGCGTGCGACGCCGATTCGGTGAAGGTGACGACGATCAAGGACGTGAAGCTGTGGGCGATCATCGAGGTGCTCAAGTTTGCACGCAAGAAGATCGCCCCCGAAAGGCTGGTGGGCCTCTCAACTGCCGAAATCCAAGCAGGCTTGGAGAACTCACGCCCGGAGGCCCGTGGGGCGGCCTTCGAGGCGCTCTGTGCGTCACTCAAGTCGACGAACCTGCCGACGCCCGATGAAATCCATCTCTTGAAGCGGTTCCTGGTCATCAGCGCCAAGGAGATCACGGCCTCGACGCGGATGAACTCGCTCAACAGCTTGAAGACGGTCTTCTTTCGGGTGAAGGAGTTTTTGCGTATTCACACGAAGGAGACCACGGCAGCGGCGAACGCGCGGATCAGCGAAACTGAGCGCGAGTTCGAGGCTCGTGAGGTCGCCCGGGCCAAGGAGTTCCAGTCCTGGATCGAGCTCTTTGTGCTCACGGCCGTCTACCCCGGGGCCTTGGTGCAGCGAACGATCATCGGCCTCGAGGTCCTGTACTTGTACCTCCAGGTCTTTGGTATCCCGGCGGCCACCGAGTCCTCACTGCTGATGACATCGCACATGGTTACGTGCTTGCTGAACATGCTCATCGGCTCGTGGGATGTCATCCGCTCGCTGGCCAACAGCATCCTGGATCTCTACCCACCGGCACTCCCAGGGTACACGACCGAAGACGAGATGGCGCAGCTTTGGAAGTGGGCGATGACCTTGTGCATCAGCCCCCGGCAACGTGAGAGCGACGCCGGTGCGCATTTCATGCAGCTCTTGTACCGCCGCAGCCACACTCTTCTGCAGACAACGGCTGCGACGACGGCATCGACGACGATCCGCGATCCTCGTGTGCGGTTTGTTCTCAAGCTGACCGAGGTGATCCGCCATCGCCTCGCCACTGCCAACCTTCAGCGCGGCGAGTCCCCTCTCGTCCACGGGCTCTTGTTGTCGCTGCGGTACATTGTCGATGGCACCGAGTTCACGGCCCTCGACGCCGCGGCCCGGGCCGAGTGGCAGGTCGCCCTCGGCTCGATCCTCGAGAGCGTGCAGAGCTCGATGAAGCTTTCGCTGGCGGTCGTTGGTGATGCGACCTCGGGTGTCGGGGACGAGAAGCTCTCGGATACATTCGAGGGTGTTGTCGGTGAGGTCAGCGCCGCCGGGGCCAAGACCTCGGCGATCCCCCTTCGCGTGGACTGCCGCGGGCACCTCATCCTTGAGGACGGCGACGCCAACGAGGACCAGGACGCCGCCGCCGACACGGAGCAGCGGGCTGTTGTTGGGAGCTGGCTCGCCGCCCGCGAGTGCGGAGCCATTCTCCACACGCTCATGCGCCGTGTGCCGCTTCCGACGGGGAATGCGGATGCGGATCTCTTCTCCGAGGACACGGCCCGCCAGCACGCGGAGATGCTCCTCAACTCGCTCTTTGAGCTCAAGCACAAGGGCGCCGTCGCGACGGCGTACGAGGCCTTCGAGGGCATCTGCAAGGCCTTTTTGGCTCACGGTGAGAAGAACCCCCGCATTGGCGGGCTCCCATCGGCCTGGGCGGACAAGCTCCTGGATCGCCTCGAGCGCTCGGAGCAGCAGTTTATCTTGCGCCGGAGCTCGGGCTTTGCCTACAGCTTCGTCGCCATTCTTCGTGCCGAGCCCCGGAACACTGCGGCGATTATTCTTCCGCGGGTCATGAGCCACCTCCTCCGGCTCGCGTCCCAGGACACGGACGCCATGGCCGCCGCTGAGCCCGATCGTCACCACCTCGCGTGGCGCTCGCGGGTCCACGCCCTCAACATTCTCAAGCTCATCTCTCAGGACGCCGTGCTCGCCGATGATGTCGCGGTCTACGTCTCGCAGATGCTTGAGTACGCGATCTTTGGGTTCGAGTGCCGGTCGTGGGTCGTCCGGAACTCGTCGATGATGCTCTTCGCTGCCGCCACGCAGCGGGCACTCGGGGACAAGCGCATCGCCGATGGTGCGTCCAAGCTCAAGATCCCCAGTGCCGAGGTCTTTTCGCGCTTCCCTCAACTTGATGGGTTCCTTTATCGCACGCTCGAGCGCTTCACCCGAGTCGAGAAGGACCATTCGAGCTCTGAGGGCGTTGCTCCGCCAGGCTTGTACCCGGTCCTCATGTTCCTCAGCCGCCTTCGACCGACCGATGAGCACGAGGATGAGGAGCTCCGTGCACGAGGATGCAAGCCCCTGGCCGACTTTATCCCGCTTGTCCACGCCTGCGCCTCGCAATCGGTGCTCGCGATCCGGCACATGGCCGCCCAGGTCCTTGGAAGCATCGTCCGTGTCGAGCAGATCGTGCCGATCCTCGAACGGCTCTCAAAGGCTCTTCCCCAGGGCGTTCGCCGCCCTGCCGCAACGATCGCCAACGACACCTCCGTGGCGCCTCGCAAGCCCTTGACGACCAACTATGTTCACGGTGTCCTCCTCCAGGCCCAAGCGTTGATCGAAAAGTGCGTCGAGGCATCGGCAACCCCCGCCAGTGGTGCCACCGCGATGGCGTGCGCGTTCATCACAGAGGCTTTCCTGCCAGCACACTTGTGGCTCTCGTCCGAGCGAGTCCAGTGCTTCAGCATCCGCGCGGTTGTCGCTGAGATCACGCACGCGGTTCTGCGCCATCGTCATGTCGCGATTCCGACGACCTTGATGGAGACGCTTCGCACGACAGTGCTCACCGAGATCGACCGCCTCGCCGTCGTGACCGTCGCCGCGGTGCCGCGATCCCCGGGTGCATACAAGTACAACCGCGCCATCGTTGGGATCTTCTTCAGCCTCCTCCACCGCGAGAACCATCAGCTTGCCCCGCAGTGGCTCCGCCGGGTGCTGGCGTTGCTCGAAGCCCCGGTTCTCGAGGTTCGCAAGCGCGCCTTCAAGCAGCTTGCCAACTATTTGGATGGCCCAGGGGCGACGTTGCGCACGGAAGCGAGTGTGAATCTCGATCTCCAGCGAATTTTACTCAAGCAATTAGCCGTTGAGACCCACCCAACGGTGAAGGCCCGACTCCTCCAGCTCCTCATCGACTTGCAGACCGCCTCGTCGGCGCCAACCCCGGCGGCGGTCGCTGCTGAGGGTACTCGAGCCTTCCTCGACCTGCTGGCGAACGCAGCCGATGGCAACGTTGTTGGCCCGGCGCTCAAGCTCCTTGCGGTCGCGACCGGTGACAACCAGCAAGAAACAGAGGCAGCGGTGCTCGAGGCGCTCAAGGACAACATCCTCTTGCGCTCGACGGAGACCCAGCCCCTTGGGCTCCGCCACGCTGCGGCCCTAGCCTTGGACCGGAGTAACCTGCTCGTCGCCCATCGCACCCAGTCCCAGGGATCCACGGAGATCGCCGTGGACGCGTGGATGGCCGCGATCCGTCTGCTCCAGGACGATGACTCGAGCGTCCGCGATGTGATTCGCCAGGCCGTGCATCGGGCCCTGACGGTCATCGAGCCGATGTTTGGGCTGGACTCATCGGCCTCGGAGACGGCCATGCTCCCCGCGGCCATCGCCTACGTGGTCCGGAACTTTGGCCCGACCACCTATGGCCTCGCGTCGCTTCGGTCGCTGCTGCTGCCACTGATCGAGGCCCCGACGATCCTCATCGACTACACGACCGGGGCCAAGGCCCAGGACCGGGGCGATCTGTGCGGGCGGATCTTCGAGGCCGAGGGCAACAACTTCTACGCCGAACCCGATCTCGTGGCGCAGCTCGTCGCCGTGGAGCTCGTGGAACTCGGTCGTCGTCACCGGGCCTCGGGCATCGCGGAGCTCCAGCGCGAGATCCTCGCCAAGCTCATCGAATCGCTGCGGCTCTTGGGCGGTGCCGGGCAGAGCCAGTGGCTCGGGGGCATGACCTACTACTCGAGCGTCTTCCCGACGTTGTTCAGCCTCCTGTGCGCCGCGCTGGCCGTGTTCGGCGGGCAAGACGAGCCCACGACGCTCGACCGTACTGTCCGCCAGGATGTTGCCGATGGAGTAAAGCTGGTGCTCCCCATGCTCCAGGATGCGCACCCGATGATTCGTCAAGCACTTGAGGCGCTGGCCGCAGCGCCCGATGCCAATACCGCTGTCTTTGAGCAGACACTCAAGGCCGTGGCGTTCCTCGCGCCAACGTGGCGGGCCATCGCCGAGAGCCGAGTCAGTGCCTAGACCCCACTCAGCTTGCCGATGGCTCAAGTTGTCGAGATCATCGGCATTGACGTGAAGAGCAATCGCGTTAGGACGTCCCAATATGCATACAATACAGGTCTATTTGAAGGCCAGTTCGTTTTCTCAAGGGCGGATTCCAGTGTCTTAGGGACCGACGCATCGATCTCTAACCTGTACTTCATTCATGGGGCCGGGGTCCGGGCTGCGCACTCCGCCATGCAATACTCGTAGACGTGGTGGCTCTCGGTCTCACACTCGGCCACGAAGCGCATGTTGGAGTTTTCCTCCTCGTTGCAATTCGACAGGCGCTGCTCGAGCTTGGCCTTGCAGCTGCAGTCCTCCTGGGGCTGATCGACGGCACTGGCGGGCCCGAGGGACCCGATCATAGCGGCGGCCACGAGGGCGAGGACGAAGGCGAGGCGGGCCATGAGGATGGAGACAGTGGCAGACAGAGAGAGAGAGAGAGAGAGAGAGACGAAGGCAGTCAGGTGATCACCAGAGTACCTACATGGAACACACGGGACACAGAGAGAACAAAGCGCCCCACAATAGGCGTGAGCAAACGGGAATCGACCCAGTTCAGCGACGCACGAGGGACCGGACCCGCACGCGCCGCCGCCGCCAACGCGCCCGCGCTGCTACTCCCCGGTGCACATACCGCTCGTTTGATGTTGATGTTGGTTCGATGACAAGTTGTGGGAGTCAGTCGGAGACCCGGTTTAATGTGACCCACACGACTAGGTAAAGATGAAAGGCCCCTCAAGTGGTGTCGCACACACTAATACAGCAAAGTCACCAATATTCACTGATACTAATACACAAATACTAATATCGAAATCGACAACAACTTCATTATCAACCAGGGATTATGTGAAGATCTCACAGGTCACCGTGACAGACGATGACGCCTTGGTCTGTTGCAAAGGGATCGTGAGTAACTCACAGCGGAACGGCTCCGCGTCCGTGGAGCGGATATAAGGCGAGATGTCAACGCCGCCCGTCCCGACAGTCCTGCGAATTTCAGGAGCCACACATCATCGATATGCATATTCCGGAGAATAATGCTCCACG
Organism: Lagenidium sp. CBS 127285; assembly: GCA_023338185.1. NCBI lineage: Eukaryota > Oomycota > Peronosporomycetes > Pythiales > Pythiaceae > Lagenidium > Lagenidium sp. CBS 127285. The sequence goes on from JAADYI010000256.1 coordinate 13,924, forward strand.
CACATACCTCGCTCTTGCAAACAAGAGCCCACGACTTGGGCACTCAATGCCAACTTCCAAGCGACAACCGTGGAGCTGCGCAACAGTGATGCCTGAAAGCACAAATGCTTGCTGCCAACTGGGACCATTTGGAGACATCAACAAGTGGCCAGTACAGCCTCTTGCTAGCTCAGCATTTTGACTCTTCGAAACAATCTTCCACTCACATACCGCGGACCGAGAGTCCACATTTGACAGGTCATTCGGATGTAGAACCTTTAGTTTCAAAATGTTGGACTGGGGCTGGGTACCGCTCATAACACCAGGCTGATAGTCATGGCGAAGAGACCATTGGTCACGCTGAGCGAGAATTTCATCACGATGGGCCCAGATTGCTCGATTCGTAGTCTTGCTGAGAGCACATTGTAGATTGCAAGTATCCGCCATCTTAAGCTGGTTAAAGTTTGGGTCTTGGAGCTTCAGAATCTCCAGAAACAACGCTAATGTGCCATCAGGGGACAAAGCAGTGCCTGACTCTGTGTGATAGGCACTTGACGGCTGAATTCTGAGACTCTCGATCATGTTGTGAACTGTGATTGCCTTGTTAGCGTATGGACCAATAACTAGACATCAAGAATCGGGTTATTCCCCTGCTCCCACAATCATGGCGCAACAGAAATGGTGTACCGCTGTTTGCTGCTGCAGCTGCTTGTGTTGCAGCCCCAAGGGCAGTCGCTATCACTGGCTCTGGGATCATACTCGCTGGAATGCTCGAGAAAAGAGACAGACCCGCCTTGTGCATTAAAACAAATGTTGGTCAGATGCAAAGCGCAGCACGTGAACAAATACAACCTTAAGTTTGTCGCCATATTTGCTAAAGAACTGATGCCCAAGAGGCACGTCGACGAGTATTGGATCGTGAAAGCACAGGCCAGAAAGTTCGCTTCGAATTGTAAGAATCAGACGCTGACTCTTCAAGAATCGAGCCGATGAGTTCTCTTTCGATGAAAGTTCAAGCGTCCACAAGCCAGGATAATCTCGTCGGTTGCCTGCTTCTGCCGTGCCAACTTGAACATAGTCACAAATCTGAGTCGCCATCTTCGCATTCTCCTCTTGTAAGATCTCCCTGAAGCGGGCTGGAGAAAATGTTGGGAGTGGAGTTCGCTCCTGATCTTGTGATGAATCAGTTTTGCACTTCATTCTCCAGGCTTTGTTGGTATACCAACTCAAATCTGGTGGAAGCCACGCCAATGAAGCGAGCGCAGCCGCATCCATCCCTGAGGTCAGCCTCGATTCGATCTCCTTTAGCACCTGGTCAATGCGGACTCGACGGTCGCGACTATTGAGAACGTATCGCGTGACGAGGACACCTGGGTAGTTATCTAGCACTTTTTCAAGTGCACAGCACAGCCACCGCAGTTGCGACCACGTCGCGTCGGTGTCCATCCCTGCTGCGTCAATTCGAATCACGTTTGGTTCAGTAGTTCGGTAGTCCTTTTGGATGCTAATTCGCGTCAGCAATTGTGCACCTGGAGCTGCCTCCACCCAAAGATGACCCACGATGCGCTCATACAGCGACGAGTGACTTTGCACAATGAGCTGCTCAAACAGCGCTGGGGGCATGCCAGCCGAGAAGTCATACTCCCAGCAACCTCTCGTAATGATCGGTAATTGGCCCACTCGCTCGATACGCGTTGTCAAATCAACTGCAAAGCGAGGCTCGCGGTCCTCACGTAACCGCCAATACACTGGCACAATGAGATCGGAAGTTTGTTCCATTTCACCGCCATCAGCCGGATATGCAAGTTGAAAGTGCTGGAGGAGAATCTTCAATTCACACATCAATTTTGGGCTTGTTTCCATCCAAAGCGGTAGGCAAACGAGCAACTGATGCGCAAGACGACCCTCGTCTACCAGCATATCGTAGAATTCCCTGTCATCTGAGCGCGAACCACTCGAAGCAGCGGCCATCAGCTTGTGAGTGATTACTTGGCGGACGAAGTCGATCACAAACTCGGGATCAATCATGACCGTCTCCTTTAAGGCAGTGATACTGTCGTAGGAGAGCAGATCGCCCAGATCATGAAGTGCCTGAACAATCGCAGTGCATTCTGTGGGACTGAGACCCTCACAACCATTCACCAGTGATTTTTGAAGTTCGGACTTGGACAGAAAAACGTGGTTGATTCGGGCAATCGTTGGCATACGAGCTGCATCCGTCTTCATTGTCTGGATCATTTCGAGTACTTTTGTGTACTTTGCCGGCATGGCAAAACTACGACCACTTTCAATCACAATTTGTTGAAGTCTGGCGAGAGCTTCCGCGATGGAGAAAGCTGAAGCACTGCTAACAAGAATCCATTCGCGTGGTATCGAATACTCGATTCGCTCGATCAAGCTCTCAAGAAATAGCACCCGTCGGTTACCCTCATCACCAACTGCTTCGTCATCGTCCCTCCCTCGTCTTTCTGTTAACTCTCGCTGAATTATTTCCAAGAACGACGTCTTGAAGTGCTGTAGGCGAGCATTCAGGTCGGTCTTGATGTTGCTGACGACCTCATCAACATTCGGTTGAATTCGGTCCAGCTTTGTTCCCACGAGAATAAATTCTGCATCAGGTTGACGGGCGAAGATAAACTGAACCCAGTGGATGATGTTTCGTTGGACAAATTGATCCACAGTTGCTGCGTTTGTATGGCTGCTCTTTACCGGGTGCCCACCGATGCCCAGCGCTGCTGCATACGCCTCAAGATCAACGCAGAGGAGGTACAACGTCCTTCTGGAGAAGAAAAGTGCATGCACAGCTTGGTATTCGTCCTGTCCAGCAAAGTCCCAAAATGTGATATGATGTTGTTTGACAACCCCGTCTTGGGGAGGCTCTTTAAATGACCACGGAAACAAGTCGATCCCAATTGTTCGATCATCTTTGTGCACCAATGAAGGCTCCATCTGCGTCAATGACTTGATAAGGCTAGTCTTACCCCATTCACTCGGGCCAACAACACATAACTTGCGGCGATACACCAAACTGCCACTCGTCGACTCCTGTAGACCCTCCAAATAGACTTGCACAGCATCTGCCCCGCGCGAGACAACTTCCGCGGGTACATCTGAGAGCTCGACGCCAAGAGTGTTTTGCCTGGACCAGTGGCGGACGCATGCCAATAGACCGACCACCTCTAGATCTCCGAGTGACGTCAGCTTGTCGCTTTCTTCGTTCTCGAGATTGTAGCCAAATGAACACAGCATTTTGGCAATCGCGTTCACCTGAGATTGCGGGAACTTGCGGATGCTCATTTCAAGTGGAAACACATTGTTCTGTTTGGCAGTGAGAGTCAGCCTGTCGAGATCAAACGTTCCGACTCACCAGTCTCGCGTTGGGATCTGCTCCACTGCGTAGTATGAGCATCATCGCAGGAGCGTTGGCTTGGACGATGGCACTGTGTAGTGGTAGCTTGCCCTGCTCGAAAATCATGTCACTCAGGTTGAGACCAATCTGCGTGGTGTGAGGCAATGTGCGTACCTTCACTCGGCTGGAAACAAAACTTGCGACGTTCATCTTCGACAGTAAGAACTCAAATATCTCGCGGGATTTGTTGCGGATCGCGAAATGACAAGGGTTTTCACCAAACTATCGATGTGATGCTCCGTTCATACCACGTCGCCACTCGTCTCGAAATTATCATGGAACACGTACTAGGTCAGAACAGTCCACGGAGGCACCTGCGTCGAGGAGCAACTTGATATGAGATACGTTTGAGCTGTTTTCTGCAGCGATATGCAGCGGTGTCCGACCGGACTGCATGGTGTCAAATGCGGAGAGGCGTGAGACTGAAGTAACCGTGAGCGGAACCGCATTCATCTGTCATCTCGTCCCGCGCATTCGGATCCAAGCCTGCACGAAGCAGCACTCTTGTGAGGTCGTCGAGGTCGGAGGAACACGCAGAATGTAGCCATGTGGCACCCAGAAACTGTGGAGAAAACGGCAGCACAATGTCACTTTGCCGTCCCGGGGACGTGGTGAAATAAGATACCCCACATCTTTGTGCTCCAGGTTCGCTCCATGGTTCAGCAGGAACTCGGTTGCTGGTGCCGTTGTAGCGAATCGCATTGCCGAAGTGCAGTCCTGGGATTCCGAGTCGTCACCAATGCACACGTTGGTTTGAGGAGCTTGCCACCGAGAACAACTCGCGACTTGTCACTTACATTCGCATCCACCTTACCACTTCCAACGAGGGTCTGGAGGATTGTGAGATTCCCAGTTGCCGCTGCCAGATCGAGGGCCGTGTACCGAAACTTTGAGAAGACCGCACACACGCATCAGCAAATTCCTCTGACAAAACACGCTCCCACTCGACGGCTCTCACATCCTGACGAATGTCAATGCGGGCGCCGACACTGACGAGGTACTGGACGATATCGTCGCGGCCATCGCTGATGGCGTCGTGAAGAGGCGTCCGCGCGAGACTCTGCGCGCGGATGACAAGAGGAAAGTGAGCAATTGTATCTCGACAAGCACGAACACTCGAGCAGCTCGTACCCCTTCCGGGCGCCGCGCAAACAAATCGTAACCCCGTTTCTTGAGCTCGTAGAGTCTCCCGTCGTGCCACTCATTGGCAAAGTTGGCCGCTTGTTGCGCGTAACACCGCGTGTGGAATCGGACGATCGGATCCTGGGGCTCCTCCTCGCCCTCCACGTCGTTGGTGTTGCGCTCATCGGCGTCGCCGTCCGAGTCGGTCACCCACGACGACGGCATGCTGCTGGTGCCGTCTTGGGGTGTGTGGGCGGGAGGCTCGAGACGGAAATGGCAGTTCCCATTGGCCCTGGACTCTGGGGTCGCCAATTGCAGTCGCCGGCTCCGAGCGCTTCCTGCCACTTGGCCCCGAGTGAATGGGATATTGTTAACTGAGCGAGAGAAGAAATCCATTCATGAAAACCCACAGGTCATCGAATGATGCCATCGAATGGATATATATTATGTGCAGCGGCTGGAAGCCCATGTCATCGATTCACGTGGGCGCATTGGATTATAGAGGCAAAACCCAATCACAACTCATTTTTTGCTCTGACCCCACCGACGACTGGACCAAGGAGCATGGATGCACGCGGGGGGCGGCTGATTCTCCGCTTCCGAGATGGCAGTGCTGCATTCCACAGCGAGCGGCGGAGGTCCCATCGGCCTCGCCCTCCCCCCGTTCGACAGCGCGAATGACGATCGTCCGCGCGTGTCCCGAGGAGTCGTGGACCGACGTCGTCGCGGGCCCCAGTGCCCGCGCGTGCAAGGCCACCACGTCCTTTGTCGCCGACGCCGAGCCCGTGGCGACGCGCTCGGTGGTCCTCCGGGCCTGCCGCAACGTCAACTGCCAGCGCCTCATCGAGTCGCTCCACGCCGCGTTCCCGACCGAGTGCCGCGCCGAGGGGGGACTCCTCGTGCGCTACGATGTCATCGATCGCTACCGGGTCATCTGCGCGAGCGACAAGGTGAAGACCTGGACGACGTGTAGGGCGTCGCGGCTCGATGGCATCCTCGCGGGCGGCAACGCCACGCGCTGCGAGGCCGATACGGGGCTACCGAGTACGAAGAAGAACCTCTCCCAGCGCTTTGACCAGTACCCAAGGTCCTGCACGGACAGCCACTGCCAGTCGCTCGTACGGGGTCTCCGGGAGACATTCCCGAGCGAGTGCCTGACCCCAGATGATCGCCTTCTCCAGTACGACATCGCCGCGCGCTTTTCGCGATATTGCGAACGGGCCGCAGGCAGCGCATTGACGAACAGCAGCAGCAGCAGCAGCAGCAGCAGCAGCAGCAGTAGTACGAGCACCGCTGGTGACCGCATCGCGTCCCCGTTGCCAGCGCCCCCGCCTCCAAACGGTGCCAGCACCTCCACTGACAGGGAGAACCCTCCTTCGAGGACCACCATCGTCATTGTGGCGATTGCCTGCGCCGCCGTACTCGTGGGATTCCTGGTGTGTTGGTGCCATCGCCGCCGTCGTCGACATGGGCCGACGACGCCGAAGGACGGCGACGTGACACCGTACTATCATCACCTGATGAGTCCCCTCCCAGCGTCCACCGACGAGGACGACCACGATCGAGGCCATCCCGATCCTGCCGTCACGCGGGTGCCAGTGAGGGACGTGCAGATCGGTGATTTCATCGCCTTCACCTCGTTCGAGTCACTCCATGCCGGCACGTACCATGGGACGTCCGTCCTTGTCCGGCGACTCAAGCCCGACTGCGTCAAACCACGCCACATCGAGAACTTGATCGCCGAGTTCACCCTCCTGAGCCGCCTTCAGCATCCGCGCATCATTCAATTCGTCGGAATCGCCTATGACAACTTCACGCAACTCTGTCTCCTGACCGAGTACTTCGCCGGTGGGGATCTTCGGACACTGCTCGTCCGCTTCGAGGACGAGGACTTCCGCCCCCGGGGCTTTGACGAGGACAAGATCCTCATCGCCCTGCACGTGGCCGAGGCCCTCGAGTACCTGCATGGCCTGTCGGAGCAGGTGGTGCATCGGGACATCAAGTCCAGGTCGATCTTCCTGGATGCAACCTGGACGAATGCCAAGCTCGGCAACTTTGAGGTCGCGCGAGGGCGATCGGTGGACGAGACGATGACCGGGGCGATCGGCACGGCCCTGTGGATGGCCCCCGAGGTGATCCTGGGCCATCCGTACAACCAAAAGGCCGATATCTTCTCGTTCGGAGTCGTTCTGAGCGAGCTCGACTCGCACGCGCTGCCGTATTCCACCGCACGGGATCACAACGGCCAGCCCCTCCCGATGATGAACACTGTGATGAAAGTGGCCGACGGTAAGCTGCAGATCCAGTTCTCGGATGAAGCCGCGAGTGACATTGGGGTCGGCGCTGAGATGGTAGCCCTCGGACGCGAGTGCACACAGTTGGAGCCCGACGAGCGCCCCACGGCCGAGGAGCTTGTTCATCGGATCGCCGCCGTGCTGAGGCCATTGACCAACGGCCGAGCGACAGAGCTGTAGAGTCTGACCGCGAGATGCGACCTCAGCAATAGTTTCCAGTGGTATTATCCTTATGGTAATCGAGCATTACATATGATCACGGATGCCTGATCTACTGGAATGGCGCAAGAAGCTGGAGCTTGGCGGCGGTGGCGAGAAGCTGGAGGTTCGTGATCGGCGTCTCGGCCTTCTTGAAGTCCGACGGGATCCGCTCCTCGACGAGGAACGACGTGGCGTGGGCGACGCTGATGCTCTCGTCGTGCTTGCCGCCGAGCCCGAGGAGCAGCAGCGCCGACTCGCCATAGGCCAGGAAGGCCTCGCGCATCCCGAACGTGCACACCCGGCCGTCGCCCTTGGCCTTGCAACGCTGGAGGCGGTCCTTGCGGGCTCCCGCGACCTCATGGGTCCCCAGTCGGCCGTCCTTGGCCCGGCCGAGGAGATCCGCCGCGAGGGTCTCGTCCAGCGCCGCGGGGTCGCGTTTGGTGTCGCTGTCCGCGTGGACCAGGGAGGCATCGTGCTCGATGAACCCATGCGTGCTGAGGTACGCCAGGGACACGGGGTCCGGGATGGCGTTGGTGAGCTTGGAGGCGACGCCGTCGTCGAGGTTGTAGACGGCCACGAGGGCCCCGTGGAGGGTGGCGCGGCTGATGTTCTTGCCGTCCCGGGGGATGTGGCCGTGGTTGGCGAGGGTGTTGAGAGCCGGACACGGGGAGCGGACGTACGGGGTCGCGGCGTCGGGGAAGCCCGAGACCTCGGCGCCCAAGGGACGATAGTACTCGCCGGTCTCGAGTCCCACGGCACTTGGCGGGAGTGCGATGACCGCGGCGAACGTGGCAAGGGTCTTGAGGAGAGTCGAGAAGGAGGTGACCATTGTGTGGGAGGAGAGCGGTGGTGGCTTGTTGGTGGCACCTGGCGGATTGGCGAATGACCAGATCTCACCCTCCAAGTCAAAGGCAGACTCGGTCATTGCAGGAGATCTCTCACGTTGACAGAAACAACTGTGCCCATGGACCGTCGGGATGGAGCACCGATCTCTGACACAGACTCGTGTTGCATGGCAGTTGAGTTGGGGGAAAAGAGTTGGACCTTCCCGTGAAGCACGGCCAGGTCAGCGAGTGGGTGACGACGGGTCAGTGTGTACTCGCGGTGTGATCTGGTCGTGGTCCATCCACGAGTGTTATGCACGGCACCAACTGATGAGCAGTTGTGCACACACGGCACTCAACTTAATGACTCCACGTTTCTGAGAGCCGGAGGAATGCAATAACCGACAAGCGGCTCACCTGGAGACGATGACTGTTCGCCTTGGACGCCTGAACTCGTTGAATGTCGCCAACCGCGCCTTCCATCGTCCAGCTCTTGGCCTGGTGGCTGGTGGATGAGTTTCTGTTGCCCATTGCGTTCCTGATGCCCAAGTCGACAGTCAATCGTGCGCTGGAGCCTGTATCCGTGACCGTTGTGACCCCACTCAACGTCACGATCGACACACAGCTGTCTGCGCTGCATCGCCCACACCACTGTGCATGTAAACCCCCTGCGGTCCGAGTAATCATCGTCATGGGTGGCCTGTCCCGGCATCCTTGCACCTTCGGCATCCTCAACCCCTCGCAACATCAACTCGTTCCTTCAGAGAACATGGCGCAAGTTTATCACGTTTCCATTGAAGTCAACAGCTACAACGTAGTAGCTCTCTGGGCCCGATCTCTCTCTCTCTCTAAGAAGAATCCTGAGTTTGCTGAATCATGGCGGCCATGGCCTGGAGATCGAGCATCGTCACTGCCACGGGTGGAGGCTCATAGCCCTCGGGGATTCGCTCATCGACGAAGAAGGAGACCAGGTCGTCGACGCGGATGCTCGCCCCGGCCGCCGTCTGTGGCCCGCCGAGATTCAGCAGGATCAGGGCCGCTTCGCTGTAGGCCAGCATCCTCTGCGTTGGTCCAAAGTCACAGCCCCGGCCCTTGGCCTCACAGCGCCA
>JAADYI010000257.1:0-22815 GCA_023338185.1 Lagenidium sp. CBS 127285
CTCGAAGAACCAACGGCGGATCCAGGGAATGCACGTACGCCAGAGCATCAATCACATCAATTGCGATCTGCAATTTGCTCTTGTTCCACTCGTAACGAGGCGTCGAGTTCAGATGCGAGTACAGATCGCCATCGGGCATGTACTCAAATAGTGCTTGAATGTCATGACTCGTCGTCCACGTCGTGCCGACCAGTTGAACGATGTTGGGGTGCTTGAGCGATGCGACGAGTTGGATCTCGGCCACAAAGTCGACAACGATTTGTGGTTCGTTGGTGGCAAAATGCTTTGCGAGTCGCTTGGAAGCAAGGTATCGCTTCGGTACCAATGGATTCGATGTGGTGGGTACCTTGTTGCCGGGTCCAGTATCCATCCACGCTTGTGCGTACTCAACGAGATACACCAACGCTTGACCACCACTTCCAATGAGACGAACATCAGAAATATACTGGGGCGGGATGAATGCCCTGGTTAGCATGGAGCTCGACAAAAGCGATTGTGGGCCGTGAGAAGTTGGCAAGGTAGTAGAATGCGTCTCGCTTGCACCGATTGATTTGACTGATTGCGTACTACTAATCTCCAGCGTCGCCATAGCTACGTAGTGGGTCAGACTCCTTCGTTTAGATCCACTTTTCCACCAGCACCAAACAATGATACCACCTGCTGCAACAAATCCACTGGCAACAAACGCCGCAAGACGAATACAGCTTTGTTCTGGGGTTGTCTGACGGCTTCTCGCTGGATCAACCCATATTTTCTGCGGGAGATGGCCAGATGATGTATTGTACGACTTTGGTCGTTGATGCTGTTGATATGGTGCGGAAGCGGTGGTAATCTCCGTGGCGAGCTGGAGGTGAGAACCGGCACCAGCATGTCCCCATGTTGATCCAATCGATGAATTTCGTTTGGTGACTTGCTCTCGCGATTTCACCTGTGTTGGTCGTGTGTGCACAGATGCACTCTCTGGTGTCTGACTCTCCCCAGAGTCTTCCATGTCATCGGACGATGACGATGAAAAATATGACGCCGGATCATCCACAGGGGTTGACGGAAATGGAAGCGGCGAGTATGTCGGGGACGCGACAGGTGGAGACTCTGAAACCGATGGCAACCGAGGATGGGCCTTGCGACGGCGATACGTCGTGTCGTAATATTCCACTGGGTACGATGACGGCTCGTAGCAGCCATAATAGTAAGGCAGCAGCACAGTCGAGACGACCAGTTCTCCGTACTTCTTCCGCGCTGGTGAATCTTCACAGTGAAGTTTCCACGCTGGATTTGCCATCTGCAGCATGACCGACTCGCATCCTGGCTGAAAACACATTTCCTCCAGGGCTTGTTGCGTGAGTGGCTGGACCTCCTGTGTCGAAGCACTGGGAAGTGAGAAAGTGGATGGGATCACGCACTGGTTCGGCCCTGAATCTGCATTCGTGGCCGTGGCGTAAAGGAAATGGGCGTCGGCAAACGCGCTCGGCGATCGGATGCACAAGACGGGATTGATGGCCCCGTTCTTGATCACCACGTTGGATCGTGACACGCAGAATTCGTCAAATGGTTTCAAAATCCACTCGTCGAGCATCCTTTCCGTCATCAAGTCGTCAAAAGGACAAGGAGGTGGTCTGGGAATACTACGCAGTTTGGCGATGATCGCGTGACAAAAGAGGTTCTCGCATGCTTGCTTGATCGAAATTTCGTCAAATTTGACCGGGTTTCGCAAGCTGTGCCCCGTCACGCACAGCCTCACAAGACCCAAGTTCTCGCGCAAAACTTTATGATACATCCCCATCCGACAGCGTTCGTCACGAGGTGCCGTCGGGAGCTCCGCGGGATCATCATCTTCACGAAGCGGCTGTGGGAGGCGATCGAATTTCCGCCTCCGATTGAACGCGAACAACTGCTCGCTCTTTCCCGCATAATCGTCTGGTGCGGCATCAAACGCCGAGTCCAGAAGAAGCAACGACGTGGTCACCCGTGAGGGCATCCACTCTCTGAATGCGTGATGTCGCCGTCGCCCCTTCTCGGCGCATTCTTCATCAAACCTCGAGAGCGCTTGCACGGGCTGACCAGGGGGCTGGAACTGACCGCGACCGAATATGCGCGTTGGCGCTTGGATGAACACGGGCTTTTCCGATGGCAAGTATCGCGCGATCCTCTGCCATTGGGCATCGGCCTCGTCCGCTGACCACTCGGGCATCTGCACGCCGATGAGATCGAGCGACCGGAGATGGTCCAGGATCGCCTCACGATAGACCGCGGGGTCCGTCACGCGGCCATCGGGGACGACGACCGGGCGGTGGATCCGCTCGAGCCAGCCAAAGGCATCGAGGGTCCCGAAGTGAACGGAGGAGGCCGAGCCACTCCCCAGTTGGCGCTTGATCTCGTCGATTGTCTCGGTGATTTCGGCGGCTCGACGGGCCATAAAGGAAAATCGCACCGTGGCATTGGCCCAAAGGTCCGTGACTTCCTCGCGAGAGAGGTCGCTGTCGCCGACGATGACCGCCTGGACGACCTCGGGATACCTGCGGAGGGCCTCGACGACCGCGCGGATCTCCTGTCGGCGGCTCTCGGGGGCGACGTACCGCTGGACCCCGAGATACACCCGGAGCCCATGCCGGGCGGCGATGGGCACGAGGTCACAGCCATAGTACGTGGCCCGGAGCGTCCGGATGTGCGTGATGTAGCGCCGGAGGAGCCCGAGGTCCCGATCGATGGCCCCTTCGAGCTTGGCCCGGTCGATCCAGCCCCCAAAGAGCGGGAACTCGGGGTTGTGGTCGGGCGTGTAGGTCACCCCCACGGGTGCCGGCGACGCGGCCGGCGCCGGTGGAGGGCGATCCAGGCCGCGGAGGTCCCCAGTCGAGGCGTTGGTCCCTTGCTCGGCCGTGACCGCCGTGACCGATGCCGATGCCCACACCAACGTGAGTAGCAGCCACAGCCGCAGCCGCAGCGGCAGCGGCAGCGACCGCCAGCGTCGCGTCCTGTGTTTGCAGCTCCGTGGCATCGCGTTCGCGTGGGATAAGTGAGTTGGTGGTTTCTTGAACCTAGTCCGAGGGGATTGCAGTATCTCACCACCACAGCCAGCAGCAGCAGCAGGTCTCTTGGGGTTGTTGCCCTGGCTGCGAACGGCGCACAATAATCGCCGCCAGTGCTCACTTGGCCATGGCTCCGCTGCGAGTTTGTCGTCACTCGAAGCAGTCACTCCCGCTCATCAAGCATCGGGGTCCCCAGCTGGGTGGCATCTGGTCCAATGTGATGTAAGGATTGATGTATAGTGTCTATCCGGATACAACAGTATACCCACTATTATTGAAATTGGTCCAAATTGTAATGCAAGTATATAGGTATACTACCGGTATATGAAAGCCCAAGACGAAAAAACAAAAAGGCAACTGGAGCGGTGTGGCGATGACCCTGTGGTCGCCAAAGTGCCCAAAACGCCGGATGTGAGGCGAGAAGGTTCTGTTTGTTGCCTGCAACTCGGCGGGGCAGCCATCGTGGGAATTGCCCCATGACGACGAGCGATTGATTCGAGTGCAATAATACTTGAAGTATTGTCATTACGAACAGTGCGAAGTTTTTGGAATAGGGAAAGATTGATTGCTCCAGAATGAAGAGCGTGACAATGAGAGCAGGCCTAGGCCCAGTACGCGGCCATCTCCTTGGCGAACTGCACAAGCCCTTGGAAGACGTGAAGACCTCCAGGGCGAATGACAGATTCGGGTTGGACAAAGTCATCGCCCTCCATTTCAAATGTCACCGACGCCGTTTTGTTGAGATCACTGAAGACGCCATCGGTGAATGTCCCATACGCCAAGTACAACTCAGCCGACGTCTGACTGACATATTCAGCCGAGTTACCAGCCATGGTGGCCGCCGCGACGTTGTCGCCGAGGGTCTTGAGCTTGGGACCCCACGGGGCAGGAGCTTGTGCACGTTGGTTCCCAAATGGGCGAAGGACAAGACCGGAATACGAGTGGATATCCACTGCGCCGCGCAAATTCGGCAACTGGGAGAGGAACTTGAATGAACCGGCAGTCTCGGGCTCGCTGAGAACAGCAGTACCCGGATAGGTCTCGGAGGTTTTTCCGTCACCACCCTTGCCGAAGAACTCTTTCGGTCCATAGTTACGGTTTAAGTCGATTCCGTACGTCTTGCCGCCCCACGCCGACGATCCGGTGGGCCGACGGTTCTTACGCCAGTAGCGATTGTTGCTCCAGCTCCAGAGATGACCATCCAGATTGAGGATCGGCACGAAGTACCAGTCGTACTCGTCAAAGATCGCCTTGATCGTCGCATCATCACCCTTCAAGCCATCCAAGAACGCGGCGATCGCATAGTATGTGGTGCTTCCGGCGTGCCATTCACGAGCGTGGATGAGACCCTGGGTGTACAAGGATTTCTTGTTGCTGCCACCAGTGGAGATTTTGTAACCAGGGATGACCCGGCCCTCGTATGTGGTTGAGACTTGGGGAATTTTGCTCAAGAGCGTCGGATTCTCCGCGACGATTGAGTCCAAGAAAGCGAACACCTCATCCGGTTTGCGCCAGCAGTCGAAAAATGCATTGTCGACATACTTGGTGGCCTGTGGCACGACTTCCAACCAACCGGCAGTGCGGATACTGCACGAGGCACGAATCTGAGCACGTTTGGCGAGGAATTCGGCAGTGTTGACGGGGTCCCGCTGGATGATGATGTCTCCACCGAGGACGTTGGGGTGATCGGATTCTTTCGCAGCCTGGAACTTGGCGATCGTGGATTCGTGAACGTAGATATCGGCCTTGACGTTCCCGTTGTCGATGGTCTTGGCGCTCCAGATGTCGAGTTCATCTCCGAAGGAAGCGATGGCAGCATCCAGCGCCGTTTTGGGGAGTGTGAGGTGGTAGAGTTGCTTTGGTGACTGATCTAGTGATGCCGTCGCGACGGTCGTGCCTGCGATCGTGGCAACGACGGCCAAGGGCACGATCTGGAAAATCTTCATTGCTTGCTACTTGTTGCACAACTTGGGCTTGATTGAGCAGATTTGAGAATGACATCCAGACTGTTTTTACTGGTTGTTGTTGTTGGCGAGTTTGCCCCTCCAAGTGTGGGTGTAAGTCCAATTCTCCCGCGCAAGAGCCTCGTATTCCACTCGCTATGTGCTCAATTTTCGCAGGGGTACCCGGGTAGCGAGTCATTCAGTGCATCACAGTCTCATCACGAGGCAATCGTCGTTGACGTGCTCGTTCCTCAAGTTGACCATTGACTCAATGATTGAGCAGGTACGTACCGACATTTTATGGACGGTTGCTGTGGGGCGTATCTTTCACGTGGCCCTACTCAGACGGCGATCTTGTCCGTAGGAGGTTTATCCCCGTTGTTGTTCCCACACCTTTCGTGTCGATTCGACACTGTCGAACTTCGCCCGCAAACGTCACGATGAGTGTGCGTCGTTCGAGCTGCGACCTTTACGCCATCGGGGGATCTGTGCCGATCCACTGGTCGAGTCGGGCAAATGACACTTCCAGCACCAGCAATTTAGACCTTCCATGATGGAAGATCGCGCTGTGTTTTGGCAAGTTGCTCCTCACCTGGACTCCTTACCCCCCCTTCCCACCCTTGCAATTTGGGTGTCAATCGTGTTCCCAAAGCAGGGCTTCCATGACTTCCGCGCGCACTATGGGGATGCCGCAGAGCGAGATCCTGTTCCTAGGAATCCTCTACACCCAGCCGACGTCGCATTGGATCGGATCGTTCGCGTCTGATTACATACGACCAACGACTATCCAACTGGCAGAGCGTAACCCAGTTACGATACCTCAAATTCGTGAAATTTCACACATCGAAAATGCCCAAAATACCAGACAACAGAGGTCACGTGCTCGTGCTTTGTTCTTCCAATCCAACCAGACGCACAATTATGATGTTCTGGAGTCGCAGTAGCTCACCGGGGCCGGGGGCCCTGGGCGCCGCCGCCGTGGCAGCAACGACGACGGCCCCGCCGGAGGGCGGATCATCATCTTCATCGTCTCGGCCCAGCGTCGGGCGCCAACCCGCCGCGCCCTCTGGTCTCCAGGGCGGCGGCTTCCTCGCGGCATTATGGAAGGACGACCCGGAGCCCGACGCACGACCACCGCCACCGCCGCCGCGTCAGCAACTCGCCGGCGAGGGCCCGACCGAGACCGACCGAAGTGACCCGCTGCTGCCCCCGTACGAGGCCCTGGCCCCGAGCGCGCTGCCCATGTCCCACGTGCTCTCGGACCGCCGCCGACAGGAGCTCCTCGCGGCCGCGCGATCGAGTCGACTCGCGTGGGTCGATGGCGGGGGGGACCACGCGGGGCTCGTGATGCCCATGGCCTCGGCCTCGACATCGGCTTCATCATCCGCAACGTCTTCGTCATCGCTGCGCTCGCTCCCGCGGCCCTGTCAGGAGGCCGTGCGGGCCATCCGCGAGGACTTGGGCGACTTTCTCACCCAACTCGCGGACCTCCCGCGGCAGCTCGCGCCGAGCGAGATCTCGCAATTGCAGGACCCACGGGACGCCGCGGACCGTGGGACGCCCGTGGACAATAACCGCGATCACGAGACTCCTCGCCGGATCTCCCTCGTCGATGAGCTCCGCCAGCACGAGCCGGAGCTCGCGCAGTGGAAGGCTTCCACGGCGCTCGCGGACGGCGGCCGACTGACCATCCCCCAGCGTCGACGGATGACGGCGCGGGACAAGGAATTGCTCTTCTTGGCGGCCGCGGAGGAGCTCCTCCGCTTGCTCAAGCACCCCCTCGCCGCCGAGCTCGTGTACCAGATCCAGCTCTTTGTCCAGTCGGTCGAGCACTGGGACCTTCGGACCATGCACCAGCATCGCGCGGCCCACGAGCGCCCGGGGGGCCGCGTGCATGCGTTCATCGACCGCCTCATCCAGCGCCTCGGTCGCCCCGAGCAACGGCTACATGAGGCCTTTGAGGCCCTCGGGTTGACCATTCTCCGGCTCGAGGACGACGAGGAACAGTGGCTCCATGAGGCCCTCGAGGCCTTCGTCATGGAAAAATTGTACTCAAAGCTGATCACCCCAACCGAGAAGACCGAGGTCGAAGACCATGAGCTCCAGCTACGTCTGGAGACATTGGGGTTTGTGACGTTTCGGCACCTGGAACTCCCCGAGCCGGCAACAGAGGCCGTCGAGAACCAGTGGGAGCGTCTGATCGAGCAACTGAGGGATCTCCCCAAGTACATGTCCCCTCGGCGCAAGATGGATTGCATTCTCCAGGTCTGTCAGGACCTCACGTCGCTGCTCTCGGGGTTGTATGCGGATGGGCGATTCCCATCCGCGGATGAGTTTCTACCCGGGTTGATCTACTTGTTACTCAAGGCCAACCCACCCGAGCTCAAGCGCAATGTCAACTTCATCCTCGAGTACCGTCACCCGAATCGCCTCGTTTCGGAGCCGGGGTACTTCTTCACGCATTTGGTGTCGAGTGTTGCATTCCTCGAGCAAGTCAACAGCCAGCTGCTGACGATCAGCCCAGAGGAGTTTGAGGAGGGTGTCCGCAGGAACAAGGCGCGAATAATGATTCGAGAGTTGTCACAGGACATTGGTGCATCCAATGCCCGATCGTCCACAGTAACATCAGTGTCACAGTGCGGTCCAATCTACCCGAGTGTGCATGATGTTCGCGCGAGAAGGCTCAGCGCGCAAGCCATCTCACCTTAGCATGGAATTGCAATTCAATAGTTTGTTGTTTTTGTACTCCGTATTCTGTAAATGCGCCCGCTCGACGTCTCACACTGGACAACTTACGTTTGTCCACGGCGAACTCTTGGGGTCCAACTGACGTTGGTCCAAGGGCTTGCGCATGCGAGGAATGTGGATTTTTGTTGCTCTCCGCACCATCATCAGAGTCACAGACGCCAAACGGCGCAGTGATTGATGAACGACGAAAAATATTCGACGTTAATACGGAACTAGTATTAGTGCGTTGTCAATTAAGACGTCGTGACAGTACTTGACGGTGAAGACCTCGACCCCCCTCCTTCAGTCTGCTGGAATCACGGGAGACAACAATTGCGCCTTGTCATGTGGGGAAGGTGGTTATCACTGCTAGTCCCGATAGCCAAGACCAAGGAGCATGCCAGACCACAGTCGTCGTCGAAGTCTAACGTTCGCGCGGGCATACCAAGCGAAATACCATCGCATGTGAGCGGGAGGCAGTCCCAGGAGAGACCCGCAGGTGGCGCCAACACCGGCTACGGTTGCGAATGAGGCTGGTTCGTGGATTATGTTCTCGATTCATGAAAACCACCCGCAGTTCCAAGTCTTCGATAGCACCGAATCAACAGTGTGACAAATCTAGCAGCAATCGGAAAACTATTGAGACGGTTTCGTGCAACAACAGCCTTGAGGATTTTGAGGTTCATTTCGTCGTGATTCACGGTGAAACACGGCCAATACGAAGCAAATGGATTTGATCAAGAAACAAAGCTGTGTGTCAGAGGCAACAACCACAAGGAGTCTTCAAGTCGGTCCAGAAATGATAGGTTCCATACGAAACACAACGAAGTGCCTGGTACACAGTTGAATCAAACAATAACACTTCTCATTCCATCATTTCTCATTCAATCCAGCCATTGCAGTTGAAAAGTCCCCTGTGGCTATCACATCACGCTCAGTGTGCTGGGGTCATGGTCTTCGAAATAACACCTGGCCATACTTTCGACCGCACTCGACCCAGAGTTCTGGAAATGTAGTTGTCATATTCTACAGCAGCATCCAAGATAACCAACACATTTCTTGGATACTTCCACAGCCGATACAACAGACGCAATGACCACAACTGCAGAGTCACGAAGCAATTGCAAAACAATGGCAACATTGTCATACGCACCTGTCGACCCCAGACATTGAAGTCCCACAGCACGCGATAGCGTACCGAGCCCGCCAGATCGGACAATACCAAGTAATACACAACCGCGCAACTGGCGCAAAGTAAGACAGTGAGTACGATGGCTGGGAAACGGTGGGGGAGACCAGCGCCGATCTTCGCTTTGAACGCTGGAGAGACAGCGTCCAGGCAGAGGATCCACCACATCCAGATGTATGCGACACCAAAGATCAAGCAGTTTGGGTGCCAAGCGAACATATCGCAGAGGCTGATGTGGACAATCAGGACTTGGATAAAGATGTACACGAAGTCAAACGAGCATATTAGCCATCCCAGCAGCTGGCGTTGATGGTGGATCGAGAATGGCGCGCAATAGGCAACAGTGGCGAGTATGGCGGCAATTTGCCACCGAGGCATGATTTTGGAAGCATGTAGTCGATGTTGCTCTTGAGAATCCAACGGCAATGAAACAATCGAGAGCAAGAGGGCAACACCACCAGCGAACTGGAAAACATTCTGTTTGGCTTGCGAGAGCGGTCCGGACGATTGCCAGAGTCGAAACCACGGGATCAATGTGTCTCGGGCATCAACGAGTGGTAGTTGACGAGTACACCGCAAGATTTGGACAGGCGCTTCTGCTGAAGTCCTCCGAAGTTTTGCCTTCGAGAGGTCGGAGCAAGACTCACTTTTAGAAATGTGGCTGGATCGCAGTTTGCTGATAGTTAACCACTTGCTAAAAGAGCAGCAGTCATGTGCAGGAATTAAGCGTAGACTGCATCGATAGCTGACACACGTGATCCGTATCGGGCGGGTACGTCGAAATATCATTTTGCGTGATCGATAAATGTTGCGTGCGAGCAGCATGGTCGTCGTAACCAAACCATTGGTCACAAACGAATCTGATGATAGTTGCACGTGCTTGTACGAGATCAACGGGAAGTGATTTGAATCTTGAATGTCGGTGACATTGTACCAGCAAATGAATAACAAAAAGTTGCAGATCGCAAGGATATTCAACTGAAACAAGGCGCGGACACCACGGAGATTGGCATCAATGAACATGTTCGGTACTAAACAGATCCAAATACTCACAAAAATCACCACTCGGCAGTCGCGGAGCTCCATAATGAGGACGAGAGTGGAGGAAAATGTGACAGCAAAGAAATACCAAACATCATAAGTTTGTATGAGAAGAGTGACCATGTTGTACCGGAGCGAAAGAATACCAATGACAGGGGTAAAGCTCAGTAGAATTCCCGAGATGACAGCCAAGCCCTCCCATGGGCGGTGATTGGGGACTATCGCACTCACCCCAACCAGCCATCCGACGAGGAATGTCCCGAGCAGAAATCTTCGTCGCCTGACAAGACGATTGATCCCACGAAGAGCGTATCCCCCGAAGTACCGTGATTTGATCGAGACAGAAAAATCAACCTGGGGCATCGGCCACGCTGGTTCGCATTTGTAGAGCAGCGCCTTGCGTCCCTGCGCCGCCTTGATATGTTTGGACGGCGGGGCCACGTGCATCCTCTCGGTCGATACGCACAATTCACCAGCAAATTGTCCGCTTCGAGTCGGTACGTTCACTGTACGAGGCTCTTCGCCCCGACCCTTGACGCCACCACTGCGCAACTGAAGTTGAGTATGGATCTTGTCGAGAATAGGCCACACAGCGCAGTCCGAAAAGTAGTCGCCTCCACCACAACGTTCAACCGAAAAAAAGAAAAACAAACAACCAAAAACGGACTCGCTCCAGTCGCGTTTCTCTTGTCTCCGGTCATTGTGCTTGACCAACGATGGTTTGCACGACGACGGCCACACGACGTCCCATCGTTTTGACGTCGAGGAAGGCGCACGCGGTCCATCTTCCCCAACAACGAAGTGAGTTTTAAAAAACGGTGCTGCTCGTCCTGGATACGGTATGCCAGCAGGCACCATGGGAAAGTCTGCCGTCGTCGGTTGGAAAAGCATGAGAAGGCAATTGAGTCGATTTGGTGCCACAACGGGCATGAGCCAGCTATCGAGATAGCGGTGCGTAACAGAAGGGAGTCGAGTCGAAGCGACGCCTCACAGCTTCGCATCGATCTTCCTGTGTCCCACATCATCGAGATCTTCTTCAGTTCCACTGATCCACAACACGGGGGCATCGCTCCAGCCTGGGATGTGGGAAGCGACCGGGGGCTCAAGGTGGCTTCACGCCACGGTCGCAGCGGCTGCTCCAACTCCTCCGCAGCAGCAGGAACAGCAGCAGCATCGCCCCCCCGAACGGCATCCGTCGGGCCCTCTAGTACCTGGGGCTGCTCGTGCTGCTGGCTCGGCAGCATCCTGTGGTATTTTACGTGGCACCTGCACCATCGTTGGAATCTCGCTGCACTGGCCTCCAACCTGCACAGCCTCCAACCCCATGATGATCTCCCGGGGATCCTCGCGTTCCTGGCGCTTGTTGGGACGGGCCTTCGCTCCTTGCACCGGGGAGTCCCTGGAGCTCCACAGTGAGAGCCCTGAGGCCGTCTCGAGTCCTCAGCTCGCCGAGATCCTCGCGCATTGTCCGAACCTCCACCAGCTCCGGACGCACTCGAGACTATTGACCCCACCATCGGCATCTCGAAACGGGATCTGTTCGGGTCTCCAGACTCTCGCTCGTCCACGGATTCGTCGTTTGGCATGAGAGCCTCGAGCGCTTCTTCCGGGTCCTCGGTGACCTCGTTGAGCCTCTGATGCGCGGCCACTGCGAGCTCTTTAACGAGATTGAAGAGCCCCGTGGTCCCGAGACGGGAGAACCGACGACGACCATCATCGAAGGTATGCACGCGGATGCTCCAAGCCAACGACCAGCTTGTGGTCTGCCAGGCGCAGACTCGAGTCCACAGCGCTGAAGTCTACGATGCGATCTTTGCACAGTAGAACCGGCGTCCGCACACGTCGCAGCGGACGCCAGTCCCCGTGGCCGCTCGACTGGCGTTTCTGAGCGTCTGGGGCATTCGTGACCAGGGCGCGTGCCCGCCCCGTGGGCCCAGCCAGTTGATATTCGACTTCGCGGCGATTGGCGAACGGCGATGGTGCCAACTGGTCCGATAAATTGAAGCACATTTCCAGCTCCAAGAAGAAATGACACACTCTTCGAAAGATGGAATGCCAACTTCACCGCATTGGAGTTTGACTTCACGTTGTCGGCTGCAGTTTGTTCAACTAGACGGAACTTACTTCCATCGATTGCTTCGTGTGTCCACGTTCATAATCAGATGTGCGCTGAGTTCGCCATGCCACTGTAGAAATCCTTCTCCAAACACTGGCCCAGCAGATACAAGTACAAGTGAGTGACTGATGCTGACGCCCCACATGAAGTTCGATGCGTATCGGTTTGAATGTGCCATGCGGAAACCGAGCACGTCCAGCCACCACAGCTTGTTCAGGCGTAGCAAATCCGCAACTCGCCAACAATCCAAATGCTGGTACGGGAGCGGTCACCTGGGTAGCCGTTCAAAAAAATCATTCTCAAATCTTCGTTCTCGACCGCGCAACTAACAGTTCAAATTGATCCATGAAGATTTTCCAGATCGTGTCCTTGGCCGTCGTTGCCACGATCGCAGGCACGACTGCCGCAACAACTTTGCCAGACCAGTCACCAAAGCAACTCTACCACCTCACACTCACCAAGGAGGCGCTGGATGCTGCCATCGCTTCCTTCGGAGATGAACTGGACATCTGGAGCGCCAAGACCATCGACAACGGAAACGTCAAGGCCGATATCTACGTTCACGAATCCACGATCGCCAAGTTCCAGGCTGCGGAAGAATTCGATCACCCCAACGTCCTCGGTGGAGACATCATCATCCAGCGGGACCCCGTCAACACTGCCGAATTCCTCGCCAAGCGTGCTCAGATTCGTGCCTCGTGCAGTACCCGCACTGCCGGTTGGTTGGAAGTCGTGCCACAGGCCACCAAGTATGTCGACAATGCATTTTTCGACTGCTGGCGCAAACCGGATGAAGTGTTCGCCTTCTTGGACTCACTCGTCGCGGAGAATCCGACGCTCTTGAGCAAAATTCCCCAAGTCTCAACCACATACGAGGGCCGGATCATCCCTGGTTACAAGATCTCCACTGGTGGCAGCAACAAGAAATCCTTGTACACCCAGGGTCTTATCCACGCTCGTGAATGGCACGCCGGAAGCACCACATACTATGCGATCGCCGCGTTCTTGGATGGCTTGAAGGGTGATGATGCGACGATCAGGGCGATCTTTGACGAGTACGACTGGTACTTCGTGCCGATCCTCAATCTGGATGGTCATCTCTGGAGCTGGAGCAAAACCCGCTACTGGCGTAAGAACCGTCGTCTCACGGCAACATATCCATGGGGTAGCAAAGCGTATGGTGTGGACCTGAACCGGAACTATGGTCCAAAGGAGTTCTTCGGCAAGGCAGGAGATGGGAAATCGTCCGAGACGTATCCGGGTACTGCTGTTCTCAGCGAGCCCGAGACTGCCGGTTCTTTCAAGTTCCTCTCTCAGTTGCCAGACTTGCGCGGCGCAGTGGATATTCACTCGTTTTCGGGGCTTGTCCTTCGCCCGTTTGGAAATCAATTTTCAGAGGCCCCTGCGCCATGGGGCCCCAAGCTCAAGACCCTTGGTGACAACGTCGCGGCGGCCACCGTTGTGGATAACTCAACTGCCTATGTCAGCCAGACATCGGCCGAATTGTACTTGTCGTACGGGACGTTCACAGACAGCATCTTCAGCGACCTGAACAACACGGCATCGGTGACGTTTGAGCTGGAAGGGGATGATTTTGTCCAGCCCGAATCTGTCATTCGCCCTGGAGGTCTTCACGTTTTCCATGGGCTTGTGCAGTTCGCCAAGGAGATGAACGCGTACTGGGCCTAGATCATGTCGTGGCCATTCTTCTTGTGAGGTGGTCATGACCCTCCTGGCTTGGGACACATGGGTGAGCGTGATCCAGGTGATGATGCTGTGGGAACACCCATCAGCCTGAACCATGTCTGATGATACGTCACCACCAGTAGCAAAACATTCTTAAAAGTCTTGCCATCACCATAACAAACATTACAATCTGGCCGCTGTAGTCTCCTGCGACCTGCACCGCCAGTGGTCGTTGTCATCGTCGTCGGACCCGTCGGCTATGTGTTGGATTACTACGAACGACGACTTGCAGGCAGTGCCAGCTCCCCGAGTTGTCCTTTGACACAAAAAAAAAATTCTCTTGGCCCTCGTCGCACCGACG
Source organism: Lagenidium sp. CBS 127285 (assembly GCA_023338185.1). Lineage (NCBI taxonomy): Eukaryota > Oomycota > Peronosporomycetes > Pythiales > Pythiaceae > Lagenidium > Lagenidium sp. CBS 127285. Next base: position 14,090 of record JAADYI010000257.1, read on the forward strand.
CTGTGTCAATTTGCTTTGGATCACGGTCTCCCCCAAAACCTTGGACCCCACGCAGACGGCAATCAATTCGGAGGCACGTGTAGACACTGTCTACTAGACAGACACCCAAGACCGAAGACCCATAATTCTTGCATCTTGGTCCTCACATGGGCTTGGCCCTCGCAACATCCATCCTGTAATTTCCAATCTTTCGTCACCCGATGATCGTAATTCGCCAAAGATCGCATCAAGCCATGTACTATTCGATCAAGTCCCACAATGGCACGGACGCGTCAAACGCCGACCTTTGCTCGCCAGCGGCGCCGTGAGCCCGTGCACCCGCCGTCCACGGCCCTCCACGTCTACGAGGACCTGAACGAGCACCTCGGGGCCTTGAGCACGTCCCCCGCGAGCGCAGACGTCACGGCGACGGTCCTCGACGAGCAGCGCGAGTGGGTTGAATTGATCATCGACATGGCTGAGGAGCCCCCCGTCGATCGACTCCGGCGGCTCCTCGAGTACCTGGCGCTGCTCGACCTCCTCGCGGTGGTCGACCCCGGGGCCTTCTACAAAGTCCTCATTGGGCTCTATGGGGACGACGGCCACTGGCTCCTTCGCTGCGGGGACGTCGGGGAATTTGATCCGCACCCACGTGTTCGACTCGCCTACCACGTCGTCCGCCCCTCGAACCCGGTGCTCGAGGTCATCGCGGGGTTGCTCCAGTTGGACTGGGACGCGGCAGAAGAGTTCGTGGCATTTCGGGAGACGCGGACTGCGTTGCTCGAGAAACACGATCGCCGCCGCTCTCGTTGCTCTCGTCTGGCGGCGATGGTCCCCTGGCGCGTGGATGTCGATGGCCCCACTGACCAAATGGTCGATGTCCTCATCGAACTTACTCAGAAGACATCACCAACGGCGCCGTTTCGACTCATTTGCTGCGGTCTCGGTCCATCGCTGACCGTCCCTCGGACCGCCGGGGCCTGGAGAAACTTGGCCGACCTCGGCTCGCTTGTGGCTCTCGACAAACTCGGTCCCGGGTGCCTTCATGGGCTCCGGGAATTGGGACCGTCGTCCGTTTTGGCCCTCCATGAACTACTCCAATGCCAAACGATCGCCGGCCGAAAGCAGGCAAATTGGGCGTTTGTGCGATCCGTCGTCATCTCGTCGATGAGCGACCTCCCAGATCTCGTGGCTGTATGCTCGGCGCTCGCCGAGAGCCAGTCGGTCGAGGCCGTCTACCTCACAGAGGGCTTCATCGAGTTTGCGCGCCGACAGTCGACCCAGACGCTCGTTTTCGCGATCTTTAGCGACATGGGCTGCCCTTCGCTGCGTCATCTCGATATGCCGGGGAGTCTTGTGACCCAGCTCTTCCTTTTGGCCCTCGTTGCTGTACGTTCAGGGGCCAATCCATTGAGTGCCTTTGGGTGTGGTGGAGCCATTATGACGAAGTCGACCCGAGTCACTGTCGCAGCCGATGCTACCATCCACCTAGAAGATCCACGAAGTGTTGCGTGTTCTGATGAAATGAATGCGGAGAATGGTCCCACGACCATGAAGCTCTCACACAGTGTGACGGTTTGGATGCTTCGAGATGAAGGCGAGTGGCTGGTGATCTTGCTGCCAGGCTGGGGCCACGCGTGGATCCGTCGATATGAGACGCACGAAATGACACCAGTCGACCCCCAGTCGCCACGATGTTTTAACTCAATTCGATTGCATGGAATCTCGCATCTCTTTTCGGACAACGTCGCCGAATTGATCGAACTAATTGGCGCAGATCTCACCAATCTCGAGCTCGAAGGCATCCCCCATGACGCGCAGACGGATGCGTGGATTCATCGTCTGCTAGTGGCATGCCCACGACTCGAGTCGCTGTCGATCGAGATGATGGAACTCCATAGCCTCGGCCCTTTCGTCGCGGCATATCGATCTGGATTCTCACGCATCACACGTCTGTCGTTCAGGTTTGTCCGCGTGACCAATCATGAGAGCATCCAGCAGTTCATGGAGGCCCTTGGAGACGATGACCACCCGCTCTCTCAGCATCTCCGAGAGCTTACATTCTACGTTACCGAGCCAATCCAAGTCGGCGAGGTGTATCCATCCGATATGATGATCGCTGCCTGTTCAAGGATGCTTCAAACAAACTCTCGACTGGTTAAGTGCCGCACAACGACGCGGACCTTGACCTCACCAGAGACCTATGGTGCGATCTTTTCTGCGCAAAATCGCCAGCCTCTTCGTGTGATAAAGACCCTGCTCTCACTGTCACAGAAGTTGGCACTTTTGAGTACGAGGCGACGCAGCCAGCAGAGTCAACTGGCAGCCGAAATTGCTCGATCGATCTTTGAATTCGCTGCCGAGGGCGAACGACGCGTGTGCGATCTCCATCACTTTTAACTGGAATGATGCTCGCCATTGATTCGGTTGGCGCTTGCATTTTGCCCGAGCCGCCTGGTGAGCAGCGAGATATGTTGCCCACTGGAACTGGTCAATTGTCCATTTATTCAGCTCAGTGAGCGAAATGTCGATGTCGCAATGTCCGTCGCCCGTGCCACGATCGTTTTGTGTCCTTTTGAGCCCGTGGTCCGTCACTCACGATCCATCAAAACTCGATGTTCTCCATACGTTCAAGAAACCGACAACATCGCGCAATCGCACTGTGTAGCGCAGCATCTACGATCTTATCGTCGAGAAGATAATGGCATATCGCCATCTCGGGCTGGAACTACTGTAGAACAGGCCTCGAACAATTGTGCTTGTCGTTTTGCCAATGCGTTGATGATACCAAACAATCCGACAGCTTCGTTCCTCCGCCCGCTCCCATAACCCCCCCCCCAATCCCCAACTAACACCCTTCCCCACGACGTAGTTTCCCCGTTTTGGGCATTCGATTAGTACTAAAACGCGGCCCAAACAGGCAGGGCCAAGAACATCGCCGATTGCTTCACATCGCGGCCTTCATGTCGAAAACATTCACTTGAAACTCCCCGGAATCGCTGATAGTTGGGGTCTTTAGGCGTTCACACTCGCCGCCCACGTTGAAGAACAGTCATTTTCAACCTGGAGCGTGATGTAAGCGGTGCCTAGGTGTTCATGGGACTGTGCTCGCTCAATCACCTCGCGGATCTCGTCCGGAATCATCACCACGTGCGTCGGCAGCGAGATGTTCTTTTCGTTGCGGCAGCACCACAACGCAGACGCTCTTTTTCCTTCCTTCTCCGTGATCAAATGCCAGGGCCAGCATCCAAAAACGAATCATCGCGCGCGCATTCTCAAGCTTCGAGTAGAATTCGGTGCCTTGATGCAGCAGACACACGCCAACCGTCAGTTCCTCTGCTAGCAGTGGCGGCTCGGTCAATCGCTTGCGGTCAGTGGTATCTGCCAATTGCCATCACGAGCATGGGCGTTTGCCCATTGCGCCCATTGCTCACTGTCGGTGGGAGCCTTGGGCCGTTGTTCGCCCCACGCCACGCCGCAGAAGCGCATGATCGTGCATCGATGCCATGTGTGCGAACGACCGTTTGACTTGGCCACCGTTGGCGCCAATTTTGCATTGCCGCCCAATTCATTGAATTGCATTGGTCCTTGATGAACTCAATATCTGCCAATCACCATTGGGCATCAAGGCTGGTGCACAGACGCAAAAGTCCAAACCCAACACCCACCAGCACGCGCCAAGCACAATTTGGCGGCAACGCGAACCACGGCGCCCATGACCCACGACCTCTCTGCGCGGATCGAGTACTCGGAGAAGTACGTCGACGACACCCACGAGTATCGGTACGTCCTCTGTCAGCGCCGGCGTCGAGCGCGGCTGTAGTGGTGCCCCTCGAACCATCGCCTATTCACTTCACTGGCGCTCATGTCGATTTGGAATGCGCGTCTGTGTGTGTGTGTGTGTGCGCGCTACGACAGGCATGTGATTCTCCCAAAGGAGATGACCCGCAGCCTGCCAGATCGACTCCTGACAGAACAAGAATGGCGACAGCTCGGCGTCCAGCAGAGTCGCGGATGGGTCCACTATGCAATTCACAAGTACGCTTTGCAGGCTTTGTGGACATGGTCAAAGGACGAGCACGACTGATGCACGGATGTTGGATTTGCAGGCCCGAGCCGCACATTTTATTATTCCGACGCCCGCTCGGCACGGACCCCGCCACTGGGCGCGTGAATCCAGTGCTCGAGAAGGAGGCCAAGGACAAGTATGCCAAGGATTTCCAGTGAGGATAACCCCAATTCTCGCTCATTAGGAGTCCTCGGCGTATTTGTCGGGTGGGCGTCGTTTGTAGATGACGGCGTAATACACACCATACAAGATGCGCGTCGACGACACATTGGGTTGAGTACACTACTGTCTTGATATGAGCCCGAATGTCCTGCCGAAAGCACTTCTGAAATGGCCAAGATCAAAGCCCCAAAAAGTCCATCAATGAGCCGTGCAAACGTGCAACTGCTTGTTGCGAGTGCCTAAAGATGATCGGCCGACGCTGTTTCGTGCGACGGTAACACGATGAACAAATGGCGCCGACACGATCGTCTATTACATGTCCTCGGGATTGTCCCTCCCCACACACTGCTTGCTGTTCACTGCTCGCACTATGCAACAACGGGGATCCTGGACATTCTGGAGGCAGCTGGAATTGCAGGCTTTATGGCGAGCCATTTGGAGCCCACGAGATGAAACCAACGCGCTGCCGAGATATGGCAGCCGGATGACGCAGAGGATTGGGGACTGGTCGACAATCGGCCATGCCAGGCGCAATAGATGCGTTCGAGGGACTCGGTTAGTTTGCCTTGCTCAGGAGTTGGGGCTAGAAGAGTTGACGCCTCTGTGGCGTCTCCCCTCGCGATTCGCTCGCCTTTCGAGGGTGGGGAGCCGCCACAACGGCGTCGACAACCCTTTCGATGACCACCGCCGCTGCCCTGGAGGCTTGTAGCATTCCATCCATGTCATAGCGCGCATCAGGTGTGTCAGAATCTACGGCATCACTTGACTTTACCTGTGCCTGTTGTCCCGACCCACTTCGCTCAACAAGCCCCACCGTCGCCTTCAGGCAACATTCTCACCTTGATCGGTCGGGCGCCTGTGGTACATGCAGGCGCCGACCCATCAAGAAGAGAATGGGTGCCAGCCGATGACAACCTCGTGGACCACCAGGCGATTCGTGGCCGTGTTGGTCCGAAATTGGCTGTGGCTCTCCCACCATCTGACGGGGCACACACGCGTCGACTGGGCTTCACATGGTCGCGTTCCCCATGCTGGATTGGTGATGGGAAGTGGGGAGCGCGGGTCGTCCTCCTAATCATTGGTCCAGCGACTCCGGCGAGAGAGCTGATTGGACCCACGAATGTAGCCACAAGGGACATGACGTGGCCTCGTCATCGCCCCTGCTCCTTCTTGCACCGACGGAGCGTCAGCGGACGCGGTTGATTGGCCAGTCCTGCTTGACACCGAAGTGAGTGACAGTAGCAGTCGCGAACAGCAGCAGTTGAAGTTGTGGGACAATGAGAGGCCCGATTTGGTCACGAGAGCGTTATTTATGGCTGCGACCTCGCTGCTGCTGGGCTTCTGCGAGGTCAGAACCTGCTTCAGCCAGTTGATCAACTGTGCCATATTGCTGGCGCAGACACAGACAGCAGACGTCAATCTGGGACAGGAACAGACCCTCCCCACCGGCAGCCAGCCACTCAGACCAAAATTGGCCAAAATTCCAAGCCACCCTGGCTCGACGAGCGACAGGGGAGACTCCAGTTGGGAGTGCACCCACCTAGAGCACGAAAAGCTCGCGAGGCTGTGAATCTCGTTGGCTCTGCGAACATAACGTTATTTTACGACCCTACCCCCGTCCAGTCCTCACCCTCCCTCTCCATACAAAATAACGTCCCAATGCAGACGCAGTCCGCTGGGGGAGGGGAGCGAGATTAGGGGTTGACGCGGCGCTGTGGAGCCAGCATATTCAACTTCGGTTGTTGTTGGTGCGGCCGGTGCTGACGGGAGGGTGGTGGGGGAGAGCTTTTGGACGTTGTCAAAGGGTGCGAGGTGAAGGCGGAAGGGAGGAACAGTCCAAAGCCATCGACCCCCGTGGCGCAACGGCCTCGTCATTCTTCGATTGGATTCGCCCGCCGAACGCCACCGTCCGTCCACCACCGCCTCCGCCCACCGAAGCCTCACCCCCTTCACGACCATCACGATGCTCGCCGGCGCCAACAACAACACCAACTCGCTCTCGCTGGTCAAGATGCACAGCAAGAAGGACGGACAGGACGTGCTCGCGACGAGTGCATTGAAGGATGCGATTTCCTCGGACCTCAAGACCCGCCCTGTGCCGGTGCATATCAAGATGCTCGCCGGCATGGCCGGTGGCGTCGCTGAGGCGTGCATTCTGCAGCCCTTGGACGTGACCAAGACTCGCCTGCAGCTCGACACGGCCGGGAAATACAAGGGGATGGTCAACTGCGCATCGACGATCTACAAGGAGGAAGGCGGGCTTGCCCTCTACAAGGGCCTTACCCCCTTCATCACCAACATGGTGCTCAAGTATGCGTTGCGCTTTGGCTCGTTTGCCTGGTTCAAGGAGCAGATTGCCGGTGGCAAGGGCAAGGAGATCACTCCGCGGGTCAACTTCACGGCTGGTTTGCTTGCGGGCTGCTTGGAGTCGGTGTTGATCGTCACGCCGTTCGACATGATCAAGACGCGCATGCAGAAGGAAGTCGGCATTGGCCGGTACTCGGGCCCCATTGACTGCGCGCGCAAGGTTGTCGCGAACGAGGGGATCACGGCCTTATGGAAGGGCAACGTGCCGACGATGGTTCGTCAGGGAAGCAACCAGGCCTTCAACTTTATGGCCTTTGCCTGGTTGAACCAGCACGTGTGGCACAAGCAGGATGGCGATGGCAAGACGCTGCCCTCGTATGCCACCTTCACCAATGGCCTGATTGCTGGGTCGCTGGGTCCGATGTTCAATACTCCCGTTGACGTGTTGAAGACACGTCTGATGGCGCAGGAGACCGTCAAGGGCCAGCAGCTGAAGTACCGTGGCTTCTTCCACGCCATGGGTGTCATCGCCAAGGAAGAGGGCCTGCCTGCCCTTTGGAAGGGTCTGCTCCCGCGTCTGACGCGTATGGCACCGGGCCAGGCGATCACCTGGACAGTGGTGATGCGCGTCACGTCGATCTTCGAGAACATGGAGGAGGACAAGTTGAAGTTCTAAGCACCCGGTTGTGCTGGATCCCGCCGCTGGGGCAGATCCAAGGTCAAGACCCACCGAAGGCGCCCCAGCGGGGGAATCCAGAGCAAACACGTGCCCAGGAATTTGAAGTCATCCTCTTTGCCATGGAAAACCGATCGGCAGGAAGTAAATTGTTCGTAAATTGCATGATATAATAGAGCTCGCTGTGTGGTCTTCTACGACTTTGTGTGTTAGATTTTTTTGCTCTCCTCTTTGTGTTGTCTCTTATGCAACAGCTCCGAGTCCTGGGCCATCGGGTTGTTGATGAGCGGTCGCAATGTGCTGCTTTTGTTTGAGTCAGCGTCAACACCGATAGATGCCTCAGATGCCTCGAGGATTTTTCTTGTGGGAACACCATTACCTCGTGGCGAAGCGGCGCCGTCGTTTGAGCATTCATGAGCGTGGATGCATTTTTCTTCCTGCAGTTGTTCGAGTACCGTATTGGGCAATTATCCAATCCGGTCCAACGTGAACTCGACGTGGCAACGCCACTGGCGTGGATAGTATCCAGGATACCTCATCACTCACGTCAGCGCTGACCGACCGCTAAAGGTCGCAATGGCATCGCTGGCCTAGTTTTGGGGGCTAATTGACAGTCGACCCCTCAGCCAAAACTCACCTCAGACAAGGCACACAACACGATGGGGGGAAAGATAGATGGCTGGCAATGCGGTGCTCACCACGTCGATGACGAATTGCTCGTAATACGAGCGCCAAGATCTTCGCATGGTTTTTTTTTTTCTAGGTTGACATGATTTTGAGCGAGGTGCGCTGGCTGCACGTCGACGTGATCCATTCCGCAAGAATTGATCTGATATTATAGTGCACACGATCAATCATCTCGCCGTCGTCATCTTTGTAAGGCCCAGGCAGGCGAATGATCCGAGGCATCGACACGACTTCATCTGCAGCCAGAGCTCCCCGTTGCTGCTGCTGCTGATGAGGACTGCACGCGGGTTGGTATGTCTGTAACTGCGTTCTGCCGGCATTGATTGACCTGGATGGCGGTGCTGATCGCGCAAAAGACGATCTTGATTCAGCCTGAGCGGCTACCAGTACGGTAACACCCACCTGTCACGTCCACGGTGCGAGATGCGTGTGACCGTCACGTTGAACGTCTCAACCTGGTGCAGATAGTCGCGGTCTCCTGATCTCCACGGGCATTAACCCAACAATAGCGATCCCCGCCACGATGAGCACGAAGACGATACTACTTGAATGCGACGCCTCAGTGCGGGCCACCTTGATCGGCAAAAACGTACAGTGTCTCGTGTTTAAAGGACCGCTGAGCCACGTTGATCGAGCCAACGATGAAAGGAGGAAGACTTGGCTGGTCTTGTGTTGCCACTTTTCTTCTCGGCCTTGCCCGTCATCGGCGCTGCGATGCCTGCATCACGCAGAGATGCGCTCATATTGACCACGGCACGTTCCTTCCGGGGCCTCGAGGCTCGGGCTCGAAATCGATCTCAAGTGGTTTGTGGGGGCCTTGTTTGACAGAGTGTGTGACTTGTGGGA
>JAADYI010000258.1:0-22765 GCA_023338185.1 Lagenidium sp. CBS 127285
GAGGATTCGAGTCGCGAGCAGCATCCCGCAGGGATCCCCGGAGACCGGCACCCGCGCAGCTGAGCTCCTTCAGGAGTTCGTCGCGCATACACGGCCTGTGAATCACACAGGCTGTGATTCACGGCTCGGCTGCATCATGAATTTCACGGTACAGTACCTACTGTACCCCCGGCGCAGGCGAAAAACGCACGGTAGTTCCCCAGTCCCCTTTTCCAAGTGAATGACTGTGAAACTTGCCGTGCGAAGGGGATGGAAAATAACGCACAGCATGGGCAATATGCAATCATTACGATTGCAGCGGAGGCAATAATGGCAGGCTGCCACATGCATCAGCCTGATGATCGGGCCCTTTGAGCTCACCCGGTGCAGTTCGCCGTGAAAAGGTGAGCCGCACCCGCCAGCTGGCGAGCGATCTCCTGCCAACTCATAAACGAAAACACAGAGAGCGGAGAGGCGATGACTGACGCATCAAGTGATGATCCACCAGCCCCCCACCAGCACATTTTTGCCCCCCGTCCGACCAACGGCTCGATTTAGGAGCTGGATGGAGGATGCCGCATCTGCAAGTCCTGCCAATGAGAAGTGGCGAACGACCACAGATACGATTTCACGAAACGTGATTGGATGACCTTTAAAGTTCCATCCGCCAATCAGACACCACCGACGCACACGCCACCTCCTTGGAAGATATATGCCCCTTGGGAGTGGATGACAAGACTAGACCGTGAAAATCTTAAATCATCGCGAATTATGCCTCTGGCAAACACATTACTCGTTCAAGACGATCAATTAGGTGCCATCAATTCACCAATTGACCTTCTTGGATCTCCCCTGTTCGAGGAACGTTCGATCCTGGATCCAAGTTGAAGTCAGGATGTAGAATGGGTGCATGGGTGAGTTGGCCATGACGAATGAATGGCTCAAGTCATTGTGGCTCAGGTTCACTTGACTGGGGATGCCATCAAAGAGGATCGTGGGGCTCGAACGCGACGACACATCTGAGTCCCAGGTGTTTACAGTACAGTGCAGCTCCGGCAATCAACAAAATCGAACAACAAGGTGAAAAACGCGTCTGACATGGCGCCATCGAACTGGCCCAGGCCGCTACTAGTAGTACTACAGACAGCACTGCATGCTCCATCGCACGTCGAACGAAGGGCGGACACGTGCCCGTGGCTCCGCGGGGTGGATCCCCCTCCACTTGTCGTCGTCCCCAATGTGCTGCAACGGGGATGACGGGCGCTCCTCCTCCTTCGTTCCCACTGCACTGGGAGGGGCCGCGTTCAAGACCGCTCCCGCAGTGGCATTGGGGCTGGTGGCGGTGGAGCTGGTGGCGCTCATTCTCCAATTCTCCGCGTCCGGCCCAGTCCCCAGTCCCCAGCGGCAACGCCCCGCCCCGTCATCTCCCCTCGCCCAGCGTCACCATGGCTCCTCACTCGCACTCGTGCTCAGGCGTGATCGTCGTGATCAAGAACCGCGCGACCAACAAGGTCCTCGGCCACCACTCGGGCGAGTCGATTCAGGCGTACGAGGACGACGACACGAACCCGCACCACCAGTGGCGCCGCCTCGAGACCTCGAATGGCTTTGTCGCCTACCGGAACGTCGCCACGGGGATGGTCCTCGACCACTACTACGGCAAGGGCGTCGAGGCCTTCGACAAGGACCTCGACAACCGCAACCACCAGTGGGAGGAGGTCGATGTGGGCAACGGCTTCGTGGCGATCCGCAACCGCGGATCGGGCAAGGTCCTGGACCACTGGTTCGGGCGCTCGATCGCCGCGTACGACGATGTTGTCGACCACCTCAACCACCACTGGCAGGTCTACGACGCGCCATCGACGTCGACGGTCGTGATCATCAAGAACCGCGGCACGGGCAAGGTCCTCGACCATCACCTTGGGGAGTCGATCCAGGCGTTTGACGACGACGAGACCAACCCCCACCACCAGTGGTACCGCATCGCCACCTCAAATGGCTTTGTCGCCTACCGGAACGTCGCGACGGGGATGGTCCTGGATCATTACTTTGGCAAGGGCGTCGAGGCCTTCGACAAGGACGTGGACAACCACAACCACCAGTGGGAGGAGGTGGACATCGGCGGGGGCTTCGTGGTGATCAAGAACCGGGGCTCGGGCAAGGTCCTGGATCACTGGTTCGGGCGCTCGATCAACGCCTACGACGACGCCGTGGACCACGTGAACCACCAGTGGCAGGTGTACGATGCCCCATCGACCTCGACGATCGTCGTGATCAAGAACCGCGGCTCGGGCAAAGTCCTGGACCACCACCAGGGCGAGAGCATCCAGGCGTACGATGATGATGAGACCAACCCCCACCACCAGTGGTACCGGATCGTGACCTGCGATGGCTTTGTCGCGTACCGCAATGTCGCCACGGGGATGGTCCTCGACCACTACCACGGCAAGGGCGTCGAGGCCCTGAACAAGGACCTCGCCAGCCGCCACCACCAGTGGGCCGAGGTCGACGTCGATGATGGCTACGTCGTGATCCGCAACCGGGGCTCGGGCAAGGTCCTGGACCACTGGTTCGGGCGCTCCATCGCCGCTTATGACGATGCCGTGGACCACGTCAACCACCAGTGGAAGGTGACCCAGGTCAAGACCTTGTGTGGGTAAGTCGGATCCGTAGTAGCGTGCCACCGGGCGCGGGGCCGCGGCCGATCGATCGGGCGACTTCGAGTGACCAACGCAAACTCCTTCGCACTCGCACGAACTTGACCATAGGGCGATCTCCGACGACTCGAGTGAGGGCCTTGAGGAGCTCTTCAGTGAGCCTGAGACTCTCACGGCTTCGGGGCACACGACTACTTGACCATCGTTCCCACTCGCCGCATTCATTGTTCCAACTGAGTAAAGTGTAATCCAAAAAAGCAAATTTGACGAATGCTGATGCCGACTCTTGTCACGAATCCGCTCGTTGGGCTCCACTGGCGCCGGTACTCCCTTGCTGCTCCCTATGGGGACTAGTTGCTTCCACCGGAGTCATTCGAACCGCCTGGATAAACTCATAGCGATTCTCCAAGACGCGATTGAGAAAGAACTGCACTGCTTGATCCATGTTACCCACACGTACCAGACCTGAGTAGAAGTCAATTGGCATCGACTTGAGTATCTGTGAGCAATTGTAAGCTGTATCCGTTCTCCAGAGAGTTCACGAACTCAGGATGCGAAGTAGTTCTGTGTGAAGGGTCAATCTGACGTCATGCAAAAATGGCGATTCATTGGGCGACGTCGTGGATCCTACCGCAACAACACCAAGCAGTCCTGTCAATGTTTCTTTCCATGCGACCCCGTCAACACATTTGCGAGTTGCAGTGATAACCAACGCATGGAATCGAGAACTATGTCGCGTTTGTTCGACCGCGACGTCGTGATTTGAGACGTCAGGTCACGAAACTAATCGAGTGCGTGCGTGCCATCGTGGCACTGAAGGCAAGTGAAGACTGGGGCTCGTATTTTGTTGGTAGTGAGGCAATTTGAAGCGCATTGCACACATTCGGCGAAGAGATATTGTACAACTGGGACTGGTCGGCCTGAGAGGCGGATATTTCTGGTCCCGATGCTTGAATCCCGCACCCAACGCTGTCACTCGCAAAGCGTAACTTCGCTCTCTCCAACGACCAGACCGACAATGGCAGATCATCGCGATGGCGAGTGGGAGCACATCAAGTTCAGCGAGATCACTGTCTGCGAGCCGATAGGTGGTGGTGGCGTCGCCTTGGTGCACCGCGGCATCTATCGAAAACGCTCAGTGGCACTCAAGACAATTGTGCGTTCGAGTGGGATGGACTCGGCAACGTGGGCGTGTGATGATGGAGCGCGTCCTGATTGGGAGACAGTTTGATCCGAGAGTGGATGAAGCTCTCAAGCAGGAATTTATGGATGAGCTCTTGGTGATGAGGTTGGTAGCTGTATCAAGTCATTGATGTTGTGGTGTTGCCAACTGTGCGCTGTTGTGTTTCATGGAACAGCAAGCTCAAGCACCCAAACGTTGTCTCACTCGTGGGCGCCTGCATTGAGCCCCCGAATATGTGCATGGTTATGGAACTATGCGATACTTCTCTCTATCATGCTCTACACAACGCGAACACGTTCTTTAGCGTCCAGCAGCTCACACGGATTGCGGTGCGTTGTAATTACTTCAAGCACAGTGAATATTGTTATCCATATTGTCGTTGTCAGGTCGACATTGCATGCGGAATGCGCTTCTTGCACTCGCTGTCACCGGCCATCATCCACCGGGATCTTAAGAGCCCAAACGTTCTTCTGGATAAGCGTGGAGCCGCGAAGCTGTGCGACTTTGGGCTTGTCCGGTTCGTTGACTACTTAAGTCTACCACTCAGGTCAAAATGCTGATTTGTCAATGACTCAGGACCAAGGTGACATCCGCCGGAACGCCGAGTTACATGCCACCGGAGCTCCTCAGCGGCAGGCCTTTCTCCAAAGCCGTCGACGTCTACATGTTTGGGGTCCTTCTCTGGGAGGCATGTCGGCAAAGGCCCATTCGATCAATTGTCGTAGGCTGGTCTCGCTGAGTTTGCACCGTGTAGATTTTTGCCCGTGAGGTGCCTTTCCGGGGCTTCGATGTCGCCGACATTCGCCGGAAGGTCCTCGCCGGGGAACGCTTCCGCATTCCGACTATTGACTGCCCCGAGGCGTGCCAGGTATGTGCCACCACCGGTTGTCTGTCGCCATCCTCGCAGGTCACTCACCGGCTGACGGGTTGGTTCCATATCACAGCAACTCATGAGTCGCTGCTGGGATGCTGATCCAGCCAAACGCCCGACTTTCGAGGAGATCCACGACGCTCTCTGCAACGTGACCATCCCGATTTACGAAACGTCCTCGACGTTGCTCCAGGAGGACGCTCTCGACAGTCTCCTCCGTGGGCGCTAAAACGATCGGCCGCCATCCACATAGTTCGAGTTTGATATTCCGACGAATCCTTTTCATTTCGAGAGGTTGCCACCGACGCATCTGCTTGTCCTCCTACGCATGTTCCTTGGCCCAGAGCTCGAGGCCAAGGTCGTTCCAGCGATCGACCTTGTCATCGGCCCAGCCCACGGGCTCAACTGTTTGGTTGGTCGATTGCGTATGAGTTCGATGGGAATGACGGGGCCCACGATACATCGATCAGATCACGTACATTCGGTGTTGTGGGGATCAATCTCCGTGCCCGGCGGGACATCGACCTCTGGAGCACATCGCACGCGCGTCAGTCATTTGATACATTTCAACATTGGCAATCGCCCCGCGCCGGCCCCCAACACCGACCGTCGTCCGAGAGCGTGTCGCTGATCCACTCGTCGTCGACGAGATCGAGATAGTGGCGCCGCGGGAAGACCGATGGGAGCTTGCTGTCCTGCGACGGAGCAAAGGGGGCAGCGCCGCACAGAGCGCGACCCGCATTCAGTCACTTGCGCCATTACTATCGATGCGCCGCGGAAATGACTCCGTCGCAGAGCTCGCCCCCCTACCGTGTTGACCCCGCTCATTCTGCCTTTTTCGATCCAAACAACACAACACATATTTTTTAGCCTGGTTCCAGGTGGTCACATTAGGCTAGTTTCTCCTGGAACGACTTTATTTGAGTCGCAAATTTTGCAAATTCGTTGGTGGCGTTGTACTATGGGGTACATGACCATCACTCACGTGGTGGGCTGGTTAACCAACACCAAACTAGTCTCATCACATCCAACAAAAGGATTTTGACCACATCCTCATGACGACCCCTCCTAGCAACTCGATGACGACGCCGCCCCCGGCCCCGCAACGGGCTCGCAAGCCCCGTCGACGAATGGGCGGCCGCAAGGACGATCCCCCGGAGGTCCGCCTCTCCAAGACGCTCTCGTACGCCCTCCGCCACGGGGCCGTGGAGCTCGGACTCGAGATGCGCCGGTCGGGGTACGTCGAGCTCGATGCGCTGCTGCGGCTGCCGCTCTTTGCGTCGGTCACGGAAGCCCAGGTGGAGGACGTGGTCCGGACGAACGTCAAGAAGCGCTTTTCGATCACGACGGACGCCAGTGGCGCGGTCAAGTTCATCCGCGCCAACCAGGGACACACGCTGGCAGTGGTCGACGATGAGGAGCTCCTCACGCCCCTCACGGACCCTACGGAGCTCCCGCAGTGCATTCACGGCACGTACCGCAAGTTCTGGACGAGTATCTGGGATACGGGGCTCTGTCGGATGACCCGGAACCACATTCACATGACCTTTGCCGCGCCCACTGCCGATGTCGACACGGCGACCAAGAGTGGCAATGATAGTCTTGAGAAGGTCATTAGCGGCATGCGCGGGAACTGCGATCTCCTGCTCTTCCTGGACCACGCACGGGCGATGGCCGATGGGATCAAGTTTTACCGCTCGAGCAATAACGTCATCCTGAGCCCCGGCATCGGCGAGCGCGGGGTCATTGGCCGCGAGTACTTCCTCAAGGCCACGCTGCGGGATGGGACCATTGTGTACGAGCGGGACGAGGACACTGGGGCCCCACAGTAGAAGTTGGGATGATCTGTTCACAACCGACCACATTGAACTTGGAATGCACACACTTACACCGTTTTCGACTTCGGCATTTCATTTTCATAAAGGACCTATCGTACACACAACTTGCCGTCGACTCGCCTCTTCATGGCCGAACGCGCTGGGGCATGGCGCCGTCATCATCATCATCGTCGGCATAGCGCCGACGGCCAAATTCGAGATCGGCTGCGTGATCATCGGGACCATCGTCGTCCTGAGTCGTCGGGCTCACGGGCTCGGCACAAAAGGGATTGATCTCCTCAGCGTCATCGTCTCGGACCCGCTCAAACTCGTCCCGGGCGTCCTCCATCCGGGCCTTGAGCGCGAGTCCGACCCCCACGAGCGCGAGGAAGGCCGGGATGAGAAAGTAGCCGTGCGCGACCCCCTGAAAGGGCAACTGCGGGCGGCTTGCATACTTGAGGCTCGTGGTCGTCGACTGCCGCAAGGCCGCGGCCTCGGGGCCGTCGGGATCCGCGTGGTTCTGGGTCAACGCAGGCGAGCTGGGCAGTGCCGCCGGGGGCACCGTGGATGTTGTCTCGGCCACAGTCACGGCGGCCTCGGCAGTGGTCGTGATGATTGGGAGGGAATCATTGAAGAAGTCGTCGTCGGTGGCGGGGGGTTCTGAGTGACTGAGCTCCGGGACCCCGCAGGTGCTGGGGTCCACGCAGACGTGACAGCCCCCCCGGACCGCGAGGACCTCATTCCCCGAGCAGTAGGAGTTGCTATCGAGGTCCGGGAGCGGGAAGCCGCATGCCGATGAGAGCTCCGTGCCGTCATTGCAGGTGGACGATGGGGTCACAGTCAAGAATGGGCTATCGTCGGAGGTAACAGTGGAGGTGGCCACCACCAGCGCCCACACGAGCACCAGGGCCCATGACATGAGGGGCGACGACGGCATCGCTGCTGACCGCTGATGCGCTGGGAGAATGCGGACTGGCGGCGGCGCCATCGTTTTGATCAGCCTCACTCACTTTGAATGCGATCTTTCCACAGACACGATCACTCCAAACGACCTCTTTGAATCGATTAAGTGACATTCATGTTGGGAAATGGAAGCACAATGTCCCGTTGTTTGAGATAATTTTTGCACTTCATACATTTATAACATCATCAAAAGGGATTGTTCTCCTTCGTATTCGATTTCGGAGTGAGGCGAGAGCATGAAAGGACACATCTTTGTTTTGCGTGGAAGGGCATTGTCATCGTGAATCTCCGAGACCGACATGGTGTGAACGACGCCCGAGAGAGAAAAGATCCGACGAATGTTTTACGGCGATATCAACGACTTGTGACTTGCCGTTGCCGTAGGCGACGTCGCTCTCAGAGGAACATGAGCGGGAGCTCAAGAAGATTTTTGACGACTACGATCAGGTCGATTTGCTTCTGCTTGTCTGGCCACAACGATGCCTTTAACCAACTCGTCTTTCAATCATCGTTGCCTCCATTTCTTTTGTTTTTTAAATGTAGAATGGATCGGGGGACATCGACATTGACGAAGTAAGTTGGGTAACGATGGGCTGACCACCATATTACTCACCACGGCAACAAACCTCCTCTCAAGCTCCGCGATATTGCCGAAGATCTTGGCGAGCCCTTGTCCGAGGTCGAATTACAGTACCTTGCCAAGGAGTTCGACTCGGATCAAAGGTACGCGGCACGTGGTTTCGCATGCGTTTTGATCCCATCCGCGATCAATTGCTGTGTGACGATGACGAATGCAGTGGGAGCATCAGCTGGTCGGAGTTTATTGCGTGGTGGAAGCTCCCATTTTGACAGGCCTCGCATTTTTCGTGATCGCTTTCCAAGTGTGATTTGATGGGTATCTTCGAATACCTGTGTCGGTACCGCACCGTGGATCAGTGACTCCAAAAGATCAACAACGCAGTTATCACTTGCAAAATCAAGCAGATCAGTAACCCTTTTCAATCCCATAATGTGAACTTGAACCCATGTCTCAACGCAATTTGAGCAAGTGAGCGGAATGCTTGAGTACATGTATTGAGGCATGCGTCAAAGAAAGAGGTAGAGCTTTGGGGGATGCTATCCATGCAATCTTGCCCCAAGTTAATAACGAATTACAGATACAGAAGTCCGGACGCGGTCGATGCGCTGCGCTACATGGCTGCTGATGTGATTTTGACTTGATTTGAAAGGACAGACAAGTTGTTGAGAAGTGATAGACGTGCTGACCGTTCGCGCTCTGAGCTGGCATCTCTGTATATATGTAAAATTGTTGAAATGTGAATTGGTGGTTGTTGTCAAGTTGACAATGTCAACTGGATGGTGCCGTCAAGGCTCGTGACTCTACAGATCGTCCCTCCTCTCACCAGTCGACACCAAGTCACAAGGCAGAGCTGTGAGACTAGGCCCCTACGCCTTAACGGACTCGGGAGTAGCCGGATCGGCGTCCGACATCTCCGATGCGTAGAAGTGCCCGAAGGGCATCCCTTCCCCATTGTAGTCGACCTTGGGCTGGTAGATGGGCTCGTTCGGGTACAACCGCTCGCTGTTGTCCTCCACGATGAGCGTGACCCCGCGTTCGGTGGTCCACCGCCTACGTGCGGCACTCTGGGAGACTCAAAGCCGATCGTCTCGGTGATGTCGGACCGCGGAATCGCGAGGTTATCCAGTTGCGAGATGAAACACTCCTGGTCTTCTCTTTGGTATGTTTGTCGGTGCCCCCGAACCGCAGCGTCACGGGACAGGCAGTGCGGTTACGGACGGCGTACTTGTGATTCTGCACGATCGAGAATAGGATCTTCGGTGATACATCGTGTTCACGAGCTGGATGCTCAATGTGAGCGTGATTCCGCCCGTAAAACGGCGATCATCGCCCGACATCGCCGTCACTTTCTCACGCGATTCCCTGGTGTCAAGATCGTGTCGAGGGCCCGGAAAACCCAATCAACGTGGTCCCTTCCCGACCAGAGGATGTCCCCGCCGACGTAAACGACAATCAGATTCTCATTGTTCCGACGGCAGCGGAGCTCATAGTTGCCTTGAGTACCACTCACCGAGCGATCGCGTTTGCTATGGACGATGTTACTACTGTGTACTTCTCCTGTACTTCTCCGGGGGCAACTGAACCGTGTGGTTCCCCCTCTCATCGTCCACAAAACTGCGTTGGTCTTGAGTGTCAGCGATGCATGAGAGTCAAAGCGCGAGTACTCAGTTGAACGCGGCCACATGACCGTCAAATCGGCACTCAAAAGCAAGAACACGGAGACTGTAGATGCATTTGGTGTCGAAGAGTTCATCGAGACTTTGGTGATGCGACATCACTTCTGGTCAACGTGAGAACACATACAAAGCAGGAAAGTTTCATCGGTGGCAGGGAAGGAGATGCCAAAATATGGAATCGTGCATTCTCTTTCGTTGATGGTTGTCAATTGATAATGAATTGAAAAATGGTCTCAAATCAGCCTTGCGATACGTTCGCTTGATCGAAGCTACCTCTGCGCCTCATATAGCCCGCAGCGATGGCCCGCTCGCTACGCCTGAACGGTGGCCAGCATTGGCGCAGCCGTGGTTGGCTTGGGGTCCGTCAACGCCGACGTGTACAAGTGACCAAGGGGGATTTCGTCTCCATTGCAGTCGACCTTGAGCAGGTAGACGCGCTCCTTCGGGTACTGTCGAAGAACCTTGTCCTCCACGATGAGCGTAACCCCGCGCTCTGTCGCCCACCGCCACACGTGCTGTACGCCAGGGAACTCGAAGGCAATCGGCGCAGTGACATCGGACCGCGGAACCGAGAGGTTCAGCTCTCCCCCAGCAGCAATCTCCTGCTTTGTCTCCTCGCCTTCCTTGCCTTTGCCCCCGATTCGCAATGTCATGGGCCCGGGGGTGCGGTTTCGGACAGTGTACCTGTGATTCTGCACGATGGAGAAAACGATCCTAGGCGACTTGTCGGTGGTCACGAGCTTAATGGTCAATGTGAGCTTGATCCCACCATTGGTGTACGTCGTTGAGTACCGTTTGTCGGAATCTGACATTAGCGATACTTTCTCACGTGACTCCCTCGTCAGGATCGTGTCGAGGGCCCGGAAGCTGCAGCCAACGCTCGGATCGTACTGTGGTCCCCATGGCGCAGACCAGCCACAGTAGACCACGATCAGATCTTCATTGTTCCGACGGAGACGGTACTCGAGGTAACCCTGGCAACCGGATGCCCCGGCGTCGACCTTCCGGTGGACGACGTTGGCAACTTCTCCCGGGGCAATCAACGTTTGCGGATCGCGCTCCCATCTTCCCCAGAAACTGCTGCTGTCGGGCTCGACGAGTTCGTACATGGAGTCGTTGACGATAGCGATACACGCGGCAACGCCGAAGCCGCCCTTGTTATCATACGTATGTTGAAGGACCTTCTCAACGATGCGCTCATTCTCGTTGTCATCGTACGTGAGGGTGGCCATCGTCGACACTCTTGGAAGAAACGAGGAAGGAGGATGTTCTGCTCAGCACCAATCGAGAAGTGAGGTGAAATGAGGATGAATAAATGCCTTTCTCCTACCACGACTCCCAACACCAGCTCGACAACGAGGGTGAGAACGGGCACGTACAGTTGCAGCGTCGCGTGGCAAGCAACATTCAACTCTTCAGTTCCACCTGGCGCACAGTCCCATCTATCGTTCCTGTCGTCGGCGCTGGGAAATGTTCTGCTTCAGTCAGATCGGAGCTGCAACTGCTGAAACGCTCAAAAAAAAAAAATGCCGCTGTTGCATCCATTGCACTTCCCCACATCTCATAGGATTGGGGCGGCTGCCCTTTGTCTCTGCCGTATGAACATGCGCACCCGTCCAGGTGTGGGTCCCTCATTCGTCGGAGATCGGGAAGGTGCAGCACGGATTCTTCTTGCAGTGAATTAGCAGCGATTACCAGAGCACGCAGGAGTAGCCCAGCACGCAAGATTAATTAGAGCTTTTGAAAGACGCACAGCCTATGGAACCCAACTTAATAGAGTACGATGAAATCATAAAGTCATTCCGAACGGGGTCAATTGTTCGACCCAATTGTCTCGGCATACATACCACCTATTTCTTTTTTGGTTTGAATGCTCCGCTGTTTCCCACCTCCACGATCGAAGCAGTCGCATGGTCCGCAACATACACCACGCTTTGATCGAGAAAACTATGATAAAGTGCCTTGAGGATGACTTCTGGATTCTTGTTTCCGAACGATGTCGGCGCCGTCACTGCAGCAAACGTCGACTTTTCCTTTTTGATGTTCCGCTGGAACTGATATAGCGATACGCCGTTCGCCATGGTCTGTGTGTCAAGCCGAAACCCTTCTCGAAACGTTTTCTTACCTATCACTAGCGTATTATCACCATTTTTCGCAAATGGGCCATAATGACAGATGGTGTCGTCCGTGGAGAACGTGGTTCGAACCCATCCAAGAGGATCATTTTCCAGTTTGACGAGATCTGCGATTTTCTGTGAGAGGATTGCCACATCCGCTCCAAGCGATTTTCTCAACGACGCATCCAAGACTGCAAACTTCTCAGCCGCTGGGGTTGAAAAAATTAACGTGCCATCGGGTGATTCATGCCAGAGATCCGAAACCTGCGACTGCAGATGGACCATCTGATTCTTTTTCATCATACCCCCAATTAACTCGGTCGAAACCTTGTTTACCTCGACGAAAGTCTTGTTACCATAAACAATTCGGGCATTCTCAATTGTCACACAGGCAGCCAACTCAGCCGGCGTAATCCCCAAAGCGTCGGACAAACAAGTTTGATTTCCCGTCGGAATCACATCGCCGAGGGGTTCCAGCGTAGACGGACAGAGTCGCTCATAATGCCCAATATCATCTCCTCGTTCGAACCGGAGATATATTGCTTCTTGTTCGGCGTTGTTTCCAATTTGTCCGATCTGTTTCCCTTCAGTGTCGTACAAAGCTACATTTTTGTCCTTCGCAGCGCAGTACAGCATGAGCTCGCGCAACCCACCTGGTCCATCTTCTAGAATCTGAGCATGTGCACGCTCCAGGTCTTTAATGCAAGCCGTACGTTCGTAATTCCGAGACATCGTGTGCAACGTCGCGGCGAGACTGCCTTGAATGACACCCGAAATTGCCCCCGCGCGCAGAGCGTCTCCAATGTTCTTGAAAATCTTCTCCCCTTTGATCACATTGGTCGTGATGTTCGCAATGACCGATACCATTGTCCCCACAGCGACATCTCGTAGGACGCGAAGAGCGAATCCACGACCAATTTCGGCATCGGAAGCCAACACTCTCCCGCGAATGTGAACTTCGGTCAAGGCCTCGCCACAAGCAATGAGGCCCGACGTTAGTGCTGCATTGATACTGGAGTCGAGAACATTCTCCATCACCGGTCGACCGTGCATCACGTTGTCAGTCATCTGCGTCACGCAGCGTGCAACTGCAGCAGCTTGAGCCTTGCGGAGTAACTCCGCCTTTGAAAGACCAGCAACTCCAGCACTTAATTCCGCCTTCCGAACACCAGCGAGACCAGCACTTAGCCCACCTTCGATGGCTCCAAGCAGCATAGACGTCCCGAACTCCTCCCAGTCGTCGCCACCCATGAGCGGGTACATAATTGCGCTCGTCCCGGCGCCAACCAAGACCCCAGCGGCGATCTCACAAGCAACAGGGTACGCAGCAGCCAGCGCAGTGGCTGCGGTCGTGACGGTTCCCGTAGCCGCCACGCCCATTGCCGGGAGCATCAAGAGACCGGCCGGGACGAGCAGAGCCATGCCGACGACGAGACCACTCGCGAGGATCAAGAACCACTTGCCATCGCCGGGGTTCTTGAAGGGGATTTCGACGAGCTTGACGTCGCCATGTTCGCTCACCAAGCGTGCCAGACCAAACTCGTCCACCACCGTCGCTCCGCCAAACTGATTGCCAACATGCACAGAGCCGATCGGGGCAGCATAGGATGCAGATCCATTTTCTGAGACCTTCGCCGCATCCCCGGCGCTTGAGTCGCAGACTTTTGCATCTCCAGTTTCCGTCACCACCCGCATAGCGCACGATCTGGAGTTTGGACGCGTGGCGGAGTCCCCAATCGAGACCACAAATGGAATTCCTGAGAGTGCTGGTTTTCGTAGCAACCGTAGCGCTACACACCGAACGCTAGCTTACCGACGATCCAGAATTTGACTGATCTTGTAATTGAAGCCACACGCCACCACCACAACCTCACATATCGACAAGAAAATGTTGCCGTTGGCGTCCTCTATCCTGGAGTCCAGGGTATGCATATGCGACGGATCGGGTGGTCTTGACCACGGTTTAGACAACGAAGCCATTTTGGGACAATCGGTCAAACGAGCAAGTATCCACCGTCGTGAATACTGTATCGACGAATCGAGGCGAGGCGATCTTGTCGTCGTTTCATCACTGCATCTTGAATGAGCTGACCATGGCCAGAGATCGCTCGGAATTTTTCGCAATCCCAAACTCTCGGAATACACGGCGTTGTACGACTGAGAGGGGGGGGTGGGCGGTCGCAGCCTGCGATCGCGCTACAAGTTCCTACGCGAGCGAAGTCAACGATCCCATGGAATACTTCGATTCATAGTTCCACATGGGAGCCACATCGCCAAGCCGAGAGGCAGCTCCATTGACTTATTTTGAAACACGGCATGGCTCAACGCGCAACGTTTTGAGCCAGGCCAATCTTGCCATCTAACTCCAATTGGTTAGAAAAGCAAACTGGCACAGCTATCAAAACGATGCAACCATGTTCCTTCGACCATGGGTGCAGTGTACGATTACATTCGCTTGGATCTGTGAATGCTTCGAAGGGAGGGATAGTGAGAATGTAACCACTCCCTCGCCGGACCAACATCCCATCTGACCGTTAGGTGGTGTGTACTTCGACGAGCGTGGGCTCGTCTGTGGCACTGAGAATCACAGATGAAACGGTGATAGACGGAGACTGGGACGATGACTGGAAGATCTCAACAAGCAGTTACCAGCAGCATCCCTGCAATGACAGGAGTGATGATCTTCGAGTCAAGGTGTGAGTTCCTCGGTCCCATGATCGCCTCGACATGCGAACAGAGGACCACCCAAGCTTCTGCGTGCACATGCACTATCCACAGTTGGGCCTAAGCATCCTCGATCCTGGTCCCTGTCCAACCCTCCTCAAGATCATTCAGTCCACAATCTCCACTGACCGGGGCATTCGCACCACAAATCGACAATCCAAACAAACAGGTTTTCACTAATGGCCCCAATCGTTGTGCGCGTTTTTGGATGCGTTGGTTCCGGCAAGTCAACGTTCCTCAACAAGCTTGTTGGAGAACTCAATCCCGAGTATGGAAAAGGAGATGAGATGCAACCACGCTTTGTTCAGCATTTCTCCGCGAGCGACCGCCCTGAAGGCCAACTAGTTGATCCGAATAATTCCGTTCCGATCGCTCGCAAGGCATGTGATCTCAAAATTAACGTGCGGGACACGGAGGGTCTGGATGCTATGGATGGCTCAACCATCTCAGTTCTTGATGGATTGCTGAATGATCTCAAATCGGAGCCAAGTGTGATCTTCCTGGTGATGCCGTTTGGACGTCTTGACCATCGAACGTGCAAGTACATGAAGCTCATGCGATTCTGCACGGGCATGACCCAGGAGAACTGCTTTCTTGTGTTAACAAAGGCCGAGACTGTTAGCGACGAAGGCAACATAATCAGTTCAAGAAAGCGAGACCCTCGGCCGATGGTCACAAGGCTGAATGAGTATTCGAAGATCGAAACCGACCAAGGAGACCTCTTCGTGCAAGGTCGCAACGTGATCTGTGTTGGGAACGATCGAGATGTTGATGAGAACATGAATGAGATCTGTATGAAGCTACCAGGGCTGCAGCCAGTCTGTGTCCGCCATAATTATTCTGAGTTCAAATCCAGCTTGGAGAAAGAGGCAGCAAGGATGGACGCCGAGTTGCTGCGCCTTGGAGCCGTCATTTCCAATCAAGATGCAGAAGTCAGCACGGCCGATGCCACGCAAAACATGTATCGAGATTTTGCTAAACTGGAATTAGAGTGCGTAAACCAAATGGCGCGCGAATCAAAGGTACCAAGAGCACTGAGGAATTCCGGGATGGAAAACTATGCGATGATGGACCAGCTTCTGCAGCGCCATGAGAAGTCTGCCTCTGATGATCATGATCGACTGAAGGACGCGCTGTTGCAGTCGAAGTCCGAAAAAGACACGTTGACGCTCAAACGATGCACCAACAAGGCGCAACTGGAAAACTGGTGCAAGTTAGCTGGTGACTTGGGAATCTCCTTGGGTGAGATAGTCCTGAGCCACTGAGCTATTACA
The DNA here is from genome assembly GCA_023338185.1 of Lagenidium sp. CBS 127285. Lineage (NCBI taxonomy): Eukaryota > Oomycota > Peronosporomycetes > Pythiales > Pythiaceae > Lagenidium > Lagenidium sp. CBS 127285. Next base: position 15,842 of record JAADYI010000258.1, read on the forward strand.
GCTTAAAGGTTTTACGATCTGCAATGTCTGCACCATCGCACACATCGCATAATACGTTGAGTCATTGCATGCACAAAATACGCGTTGTGCGTGCCTGACTGCATATCAAGACAAAGCAATTCAGAAACCTTTGTGGACTGCCTCGACTCGATTTGATTGTTGGCTAGATGCCGCTCCAGGACCTGACTTGACCTTGAGTTGATGCTCCTTCGGAGAGTGTTGATCCTCAACGCACAGCATATATGTCGTCACGACGCTCTAGATTCAGAAGCTTTTTTCTTTGGCTGATTCCTGGAGTTGCGTCGCCAAACGTCGTCAGCAAATCGACCCATGACCAGCCAGCTCAGTGAAGTGAAGGCGTCCAACGAAACGATTATCTTGAGCAGGATTCGTTCTCTCTCGTAGAGAAAGCGCAGTCACGTCGTCGACTGTCGGGGTCCCTTCCTCGTCGCTGAGCTCAGAGTGTGCGATAGATGACGATGCTTTTGATCTCTCAGGGCTCGAAAGAGCCCCCTTCCCCCCCCCTCATTCTACTCCACGGGCTTCATACTGTAAACCAACGAACGCGGAGGTTTAACGAAACACGGGCCCCTCATCAACCGACCGCGGGTTCGTTGGATCGCGCCCACTTAAGACGGACAACGTGGTGGCACCGAGAGCGGAACTGGGGACGATTCCGCGGCATTCCAGTCGGGGCACAGACCGGGTCTGTGTGCCGTTTGTGTTCCCATCTGTGATGGCAAACGACAGCAAATCGAGCTTCCAACCCTACGCAACAGCGCATCACAATATCGTCGACGAACTCGCCTGCTCCGATTACGCTGACGATTGGAGACGGCCCTCCCGTTCGCCCCTCACTCGTGCGAACGTCGTCGAGCAGATCGTCGCCGAAAGGCCCTGGAGCCGCGATCGCCCCCGTGCTCCCGCCGCTCGTGCGTCCGGGTTTGGAACGGGGGGGGGGCAGAAGAACTTGGCGTCTCACCACGTGTGTTGCGCAGAGCGGCATGCAGCCCTACGGTTAGAGGCTGTGATGGCTTGACAACGATCACTGGTTTTTGAAGAGAGTAATGCTGCAGTGGAGATTACAGTACACACAAAGAACATAAAGCGTCACAGGTTCTGTGACATGCGATTGGTACAATCACTGTACCGAATTGCCCAAAATGGAGTGAATCGCACTTCCAAAATCCCATATCGACTGGAAAACGCAACAACGAACGCGGGTCATCGTTTATTGACAGTCGAGGTGGGTCCCTGCAAGGGCCCTAATACGTGTACAGTAGTTCGTGTTGTTCCAAACCCTGAGTATGGACAAGGAGACGTGATGCCACCGCGCGTTGTGCAGCATTTTTTCACACAAGTGATCACCCTGAGGGCCAACGTGTTGATCGCTCACGGCCGCTGGTGCCGAATCGTGCGGGAAGCGTGCGGGATGGAAGCGGCGGTGCGGGGCGCCGAGGATCTTGATGCCACGGACGGACCTATGGATGGATTGCCCGGCAACCTCAAATCAGAGCCAAGTGTGAATTTTTGTCGTCATGCCGTTGGGGCAACTCGACGGTAAGTACATCAAGCGCATGCAGTTTTGTACTGATATGAAGCAGGGAAATTGCTTTCTGGTGTTGTCAAAATCCGAGATCGTGAACGAGGAAGGAATTGTCATCCGTTCAAGAAAAAAATGATGTAATTGTGGTGTGAACACTACAGACACGATCCCCGAACTGGGCACCACAATCTTTCTATGAACTGTCAGACCTTATCAAAAGCATACAGAATTGGGTAACTGTACATAGTTGGGACATTGGATGACCTTAAACAGTTAATACATCCCACCGTGCCCAGTTTGGGGTTCGAATCTGTACGTGAATCTGCGACATGGGACTGTATTTGGCCAGTCGCGCCACCCGATCGAGGCCGGAAGAGACCTCCCCAGGGCAGGGCGCCTCCTAGGGATGGAGGGGGGCGGATAAGGATCCGTCCGTCACTGGGGCCTCGGGGTCTGCCATGGCGGACTTGTAGAAGCGCCCGAGGGGGATCTCCTCCTCATTGCTCTCGAGCTTGAGCACGTAGATGCGCTCGTTCGGGTACTGCCGATCGACCTCATCCTCGATGATGAGCGAGCCCCCACGCTCGGTCGTCCAACGCCACACGTGCGGCTCATCGGGGAACTCGAAGGCAATCGGCGCCGCGACATCGGACCGTGGAATCGACAGGTCTAGCTGACCTCCGGGGGCAACCACCTTCTTTGGGTCCTCGCCCTCGTTGCCGTCGCCCTTGAGTCGGAGGGTCACGGGCTTGGCGCTGCGGTTCCGGACACGATATCGGTGGTTCTGCACGATCGAGAAGATGATCTTGGGCGACTTGTGCCGGTTCACGAACTCGATGGTCAGTGTGAATTTGATTCCGCCCACCGCGTAGGCAACGATATGGCGTTTCCCCGACATCGTCGTCACGTTCTCCCGTGATCCCCTACTGAGCACCGTGTCGATCGCCCGGTAGCTGCAGCCCACGGAAGGATGATCGGCGCCCCATGGCGCGTCCCAGCCAAAATAGACGATGGCCACGTCCTCGTTGTTCCGACGGAGGCGATATTCCAAGTAGCCCTGGCTACCTGCACTCTCGCCATCACGCTTGCGGTGGACGACGTTGACGACTTCTCCAGGGGCGATCGTCTCAGGTGGATGACGTTGCCACCTGCCGTAGAAGGTGCTGCTATCCGGTTTGACCAGCTCGAACATGGAATCGTTGACGATGGCGATGCAAGCGGCAACGCCGACCCCGCCCTTGTGGTGATAGGCATCCGCGAGGACGTTGTTGACGATGCGTTTGTTCTCCGTGTCGTCAAACGTGAGGATGGCCATCGTCGTTTGCCTTGGAAAGACCTTGGGCGGAGATTCTGTTGCTTAGCAAGAATCGAGAAATGAGCAACGAAGGAGGTCGAGACAAGGATGTGGATGTCCCTCATTCTCTGTCGCGAGGCGTCCGTTGAAAGTTCAACGCTGGTGAACATGGTGCAGGAAGAACGATGAGGCACGGCACCTAGAGGCAAAAGGTTTGAGACAAGGAAGGCAACTTCAAAATCCATGCGGCGGATCGCTGTGGCCGTTTCTGTCGTGGGCAACGACTTGTTGTAATGACCGTTGCGGCGCAACGTGCGCGCAGGCTGCTCAACGCAGTCATCACAAGCTGCACTTGTACCAGCAGTTGAAACGTCCTGAGTTGACCGTGCCACGAACATGCTTTTTAGAATGCCAGATGATGCACTCAGCTCGAGCAACTAAACTTCAGACGACTCGGCCAAAACTTTCGGCCCAAAATGCTAGTCTAGCAGTGCTAGATGTTCAGTTGCTCAGTTCTGCTCCATGGAGAGAGCCTGGTGAGAACTACACTTTCAAATTTTGATATTTCCATTTCGTGATGGAGCCCAAGCCAGTCAGACGTTGCCTGAAGCATTCGAAGGTGGCTGACCAACGTGGAGGGGCAAACAAATCCGTGTTTTGAAGCGTATCAAGGTGCTAGTCATGGCGCCATGCAATAGTCGACGCGGAGGATAGAACGTCCTGTTCATTTTGGGGCTTTGGTAGGAAACACCCCACGGTTTCCAGCTTCCACTGTTGGGGCCGTCATTCGGTCCGCAATGTAGACCACGCTGTGTTGCTCGAAACTCAAGCGAAGTGCCAGGAGGATAGTGTTGGGGTTGTTATTGCCAAACACAGTGGGTGCTGTCACACTGGCAAAAGTAGAAATCCCCGGTTGGTTGAGTTGATATTGGTACAGCGAGACGCCATTGCTCATCGGCTGTGTATCAAGTCGAAATCCCTGCTTGAACCCTTTTTTGCCTGGAACGAGCAATGTGCGGGACGATTTGGGATCACGAACAAAATGGCAGATTGTATCATCCACTGATGCTTCAGTTCGAGCCCAGTTGAGAGGTTGGCGACTGGTTTGCTCGAACGTGGCGATTATATCAGGAACCTGAACCACAATCTCATGGAGTTGACTGAAGTCCTTGGCCTTGAATAGTGCAAACTTTTTGTTTGCCGGGGTCATAACAGTGAGAACTCCATCTCCTATATCCTCCCACACATGAGAAATCTTTGGCCCCTTGGTGTCTTTGGCCTGCGGCTTGACCTTTCCACCCCCAATCAGTTCAGCCGCAAACTCATTGACCTCGACCAACGTCATGTCACCGTACACGTTTCGGGCATTCTCAATAGTCAGACACGCCGCCAACTCAGCCGGTGTGATTCCCAACGCATCTGCTAGACACGTCTGAGTTCCTGTGCGAATAATATCCTGAAGAGGCTCGAGTGTCGAAGGGCAAAGGCGTTCATAGTGACCGATCTCGTCTCCGGGTTCGTACCGGAGGTAGATCGCCTCCGGGTCGCTGCTGTTACCAATCTTCGCGAGGAAGTTTCCTTCAGCGTCATACAACCTTGCGTTCTTGTCCTTTGCAGCGCAGTACATCGTCAATTCGCGCAAACCACCAGGTCCATCAGAAAGAATCTGAGCACGGATTCGCTCCAGGTCTCGAATGGCCGCAGCTCGCTGGTTGACACGAGTCGCTGTATGCAATGTCGCGTTGAAACCACCGTGAATCGCACCACTGACAGCCCCTGAGCGCATGGCATCTCCGATGTTGGCGAAAATGTTCTCCCCATTAAGGACGTTCTTCGTGGTGTTGGTGATCGCCGATGCCATCGCCCCCACGGCGACATCTCGGAGGAAACGTAGCGCGACCTCTCCAGCGATCTGCACATCTGATGCCAAGACGCCCCCAATGTGAACTTGCCTCAAAACCTGGTCATGAGCGATGATACCCGCCGTAATCGCCGCACTGAGACTGGACTCGAGGACATTGTCCATCACCGGTCGGCCGTGGATCATGTTGTCCGTCATCTGCGTCACACATCGGGCGGCTGCAGCTACTTGGGCTTGGCGAAGAACGGATGCGGTCGGCCCACCACCAAGCCCGGCGGTGACCCCGCCCTCGATAGCCCCACACAGTATGGACGTCCCGAACTCCTCCCAGTCGTCGCCACCCATAAGCGGGTACATGATCGCGCTCGTCCCCGCGCCAATCAAGACCCCGGCGGCGATCTCACACGCAACTGGGGCCGCAGCGACCAATGTTGCGGCCATGGTCGTGACAGTGCCCGTCGCCGCCACGCCCATCGCAGGGAGCATCAAGAGGCCTGCAGGGACGAGCAGAGCCATGCCGATGACGAGACCACTCACGAGAATCAGAAACCACTTGCAGCCGCCAGACTTCTCGCGGGGAATTTCGATGACCTTGACGTCACCATATTCGCTCACCAAACGCGCCAATCCGAACTCGTCCACGACCGTCGCTCCTCCAAACGCATCGACCACACGGGTCGACCCGTTCGGGGTACTACTGGAAGCAGATCCATTCGCGGATACTCCGGATGCACCCCCGATACTTGTATCACAGACCTTTGCATCTCCATTCTCCGTCACGGCGCGCATTGTCCAAGGAAGCGTATTGTGAGAGATCGCCGGTGAGGGTGTCAAGAGCACGAACTGTAAACACTGACGTGCCGTCGTCGCTATTGGCGTTGTGGGTCACGTGGTGCTCTGCACTTGCTCACGCAGATTGTACAGAGAGGATCCGTGTTTACGATTGGAGGCAAGGCCGCAAACCCACAGGCAACTCGGGTGCGTGGCTGACAACACATACAGTCACTGGCGTTTGCTTGCTTTACAGTCGAACTCATGGAACGACTCATCGTCGTTCAGCTTTTCCAATTGGAAATGGGCAAAAAACCGTTGCAGAACAAATCAGTCAAACGAGCCTTCGTTGACATTGTTCGTTCAGCGACCTTTCGAAATGATGACTGCGCGACGAACGTACGTCAGGGTGAGCGATGTTCGTGCAATCCACAAAGATCGCTGCATCCACGGTGGATGTTTGACTTCAATGTGTTTCCATGCCCAAGGGTATCCAATTCCAAACGAATGGCCGTTTCGTATATCCATATCACTGACCACTTCGCACCAAAGATTGCACATATTGGTTGTGGAGCTGCCCAGGATGCTGCCTAACAAACGGCAATGGCTGAACAACTACAACTTGAGTAACTGGACGTGGTTAGCACCATTGGTGGATTCCCGAGTGGATTCCGATTTGTTGGAGATCTACGAAGTCGCGTCTCGCTTGGACGATCGATTAGTTCTTCACTGTTTGGGAAGAACTATTCATTCAGGAGATAAAGAAGCCTTCTGCGATGTCCAAGCTTGTTGCTGTTGATGGTCATCCTGGGTTGACTGTCGCAGCAGCAGGAATCACGAAACGGTGGCTGGAACGAAGAGCGAAGAACTTGCCTGGAAGTGGATGCCAGGCAGTCTTGACTGTCCGTGGCGACCGCTCAAGAGCGACGTTTCAGAGCCTTCAAGATCGCGGTCCTGATGATTTTAACCGTGGTCTGCCTCCTCCACAAGAGCAGAGGACCACCCATGCTTATGGGAGTATCAAACACGATTACTTCGCGCTGAGTACTCCCGTCGACATCCTTGGTGACTCTAGCTGCCGTCGCCTTTGTGATTCACTCCGGAATATTCATAAACTTGGAAAGAAGCACCAGCCACTTGAGCTGCCAGAGATTCAAAGACCCTATCATGACAGCCCTTGTCGTGCGTGTGTTTGGATGCGTTGGGTCCGGCAAGTCGTCTTTCCTCAACAAGCTCGTCGGTGAGCCAAATCCTCAATTTGGACAAGGAGATGAGATGCAACCGCGCTTTGTTCAGCATTTCCATACGAGTGATCGACCTGAGGGGCAACTTGTGGATCGAACGCGGCCACCAGTTCGAATTGTACGCGAAGCATGTGGTACGGAAGCGGCAGTGCGAGACACTGAGGGATTGGACTCGATGAACGGATCAACCATCACAGTGATCGACGGA